>CAIGRS010078211.1:0-15557 GCA_903798395.1 Fraxinus floribunda | reverse complement strand
GCATAAAATTTCGGAGTATCACATCTCCTATGACTTTTTTCAGTGGGAGGTTGTTTTCATTTCAAGAATTTTAACAAAGTCACTTTCATTGAATTAATAAAATTGTACAAACGGAGTATTTACATTTCTACCGATAATACTTCCTCAAGTGTTCTGTATTCCAATGATGAGGCTATGCTTTTCCATCCAAATTTTCAATTTTATGGGTTCATTATCGAATCTCTTATTTGATGCGATAGAGGCCCTCCCAGTTAGGACTAAGAGTCCCCACTCCTAGTTTTTTAGAAGATAAAAATAACATTCATAGCATGAGGTCATTCATAAAAAAAGACTTCTTCTTGACCTTATAATTGTAGTACCGGGTCATCTTTTTTGGGTAGGCTGCCAATTTTACTGGAGATTCATTTCTCTTTTCATCAAGGAAATCAATTTCACACCTCCTCAACTCGTCATTAGTTATTTTGCTAAAATGTAAGCGACGAGGAGAGGGTAAGTCCACTTCAACTGGACTCATGTCCTCTGCTTTGTAAGCCATATAAAAATGGAGTTTCTCCTTTAGCCATCCTACTTGTTGTTCGGATAGCCAACGTGACTTGAGGTAGCTCATTCACCCAAGCCCCCTTAGAAGCATCCAACTTTCTCTTGAGTTGTATTTGATAGTTTTGTTGACAGTTTCCACCTGCCCATTGGCTTGAGAATTATAAGGTGTAGAAAAATGTTTTTTGATTCCTAACTCCTCGTATAGGTCCCTGACCTTCTTGTTGTCGAACTATCGTCCATTATTAGATACAATCGAATGGGAAATCCCAAACCCACAAATGATATTCTTCCATAAGAATTTGGAAGTGTTTGCTTCTAAAAGCTTGGAAAGGGGTTTGGCCTCTACCCACTTGGTAAAATAATCAATGGTGACTAACAATGTCCCTCCCTTTTGGTTAAGGTCCTATGAGGTTAATTTCCCACTTGACAAAAGGCCAAGGGTTATAGACAACACATAATTCCTGGGAAGGTTGTCTTTGTATTGTCACAAAACGTTGACACTTGTCACATTTTCTGACGAACTGTTGTACATCATTTTTCAAAGTAGACCAGCAGTATCCTTGCCTCAGCACCTTTTGTGCCAAAGCCCATTCCCTCGCATGGTTACCACAAGCCCATTTATGAACTTCTTGACTAACGTAGGTGGCATGTTCACCACCTATGCATCAAATGAGGAATATGGAGAAACCTCATTTGTACAGCACATCATCTTGAAAGACAAAGTATGCAGTTCACCTTCTGAGCTTCTGGGCCTCCTCTTTGTCCAAGGGCAATATTTGATCTTTGAGGAATGCTATGATAGGCGGTACCCATGGAGAAGTGTCATTGATCCACATTACTTATCCTCTTTCACAAGTGGAGGGTCTTGGAAGATGTTCTATAGGCATGATGGTAAGTAGTTAAAGTCTCTCTGCTCGTCGCTTTAAAAGGGCGTCGGCATGAACATTTTTCATGTGTGGAATCTATGTTGACTCAAACTTTAAAAGGCTGGGACAAATTCCAACTGGAAATTACTATTGATAGTTAGCTTTTTTACTTTCATTTTCCTAGCCAATCTGAGGTCGACTAGAAAGGCCTCGTATTCTGCAGCATTATTGGTAGCCTTAAATACAAATCTCACAGCACAATTAAGCTTATGCTCTTTTGAGCTGACTAAAACTACCACCACTCCAGATCATGTATCTCTAGAGGAACCATCAACAGAAATGTTCTAGTTGGGGGGTCGACTGGTTCCATTTTCTCTTCCATTTCTAGAATATGGGTGAGATCTGCTACGAAATCTATCAAGGCATGGCCTTTAAAAACAACTCTTAGTTTGAACATAATATCGAACTTACTGAGTTCTACAACCCATTTTATTATCCTTCTTGAGGCATCAGGTCTCAGAGTACTTGCTTGAGTGGGAAGTTAGTCAACAAATGTATGGTGTGGGCCTAGAAGTACGGCCTCAATATTAGAGAAGCTTTTACCAGGGAGAGAGATAGCTTCTCCATGTCTCGATAATGGGTCTCTGTTGCCAAAAGTGCTTTGCTTACATAATAAATGGGCAATCGGTGATCACCTTTCTTCCTCATAAGTACCGGGCTGATAGCATCGGTGGCAACTGCCAGTACAATTGTAGAAGCTCATCAATCTTAGACTTGGAGAGGATGAGAGCCTGTCCAAATGCTTCTTCAGTTCTTTCAAGACTAACTCACACTCATTCATCCATTAAAACTTCTTTCCTCCCTTTAAGACCTTGAAGAAAAGAATACATTTATCCATTGCTTTTGAATCGAAACGACTTAAGGTTACTATGCGCCCAGTAAGATTCTATACCTCATTAGGCTTTCGGGGTGACTTCATTTTGATCAAGGACTTAATATTTTCAGGATTACCCTCTATACCTTTTGGATTAACCATGTAACCTAAGAACTTTCCCGATGTGACCCCGAATGCGCACTTAAGGGGGTTCAACCTTATCATGTACCTTCGTACTATGCAGAAAGTCCCTCCAAGGTACTCCACACAATCCTTTTCTTTCAAACTTTTTATCAACATGTCATCTACATACACCTCCATTATCTTTCCAATGAGGTCTGCAAACATTTTATTTACAAGCCTATGGTAGGTGGCTCCTGTGTTTTTCAACCCGAAAGGTATCACCTTATAACAATAAAGACCTCTGTCTGTTATGAAGGAAGTGTGTTCTTCATTGGTTGGGAGCATTGGGATCTGATTGTAGCCTGAGTATACATCTATGAAGTTAAGCAATTCTTGTCCGACAGTTGAGTCTGCAAGCTGGTCTATCCGTGAGAGTGGAAAACTATCCCTGGGCAAGCTTGGTTTAAATTGGAAAAATCCACACATACTATACACTTGCCATTATGCTTCTTGACAAAAACAGGGTTAGATACCCAACTCGGATATGTTGATTCCCGGATAAAGTAATTGTCGATTAGCTTCTTCACTTCATCCCTCAAGATCGTGTACTTCATCGGGGTGAGGGGTCTTATTATTTGTCGATGAGTTGTAGCCTTAGGATCAATTTTCAAAAGATGGCAACTAACCCTTGGATCAATGGCAATCATGTCCTTATGTTTCCAAGCAAATATGTCCAAAATTTGTCATAAGAAACTTTTTAGTTTCTCGTCTCCATAGGCAGATCTTTTCCAACATGTAGGGATTTGGAGGGATCTTAGGGACTCAGTGGAAAACTCTCCAATTCTTCCAATGGGACAGTTTGAGGCTTGCAATTGATGATGCGAGTAACCAGCTCATCCAACTTAGATGCTTTTTCAGCACCTCTCCCTTCTTAAGGGGCTTTTATTACTTCAATGACTTGCCCTACTTAGGGTCAAGTGGGATTCTTTACATTTCAAAGTAGGAGTTGAACCCCTTAAGCTCATGTGACTTTTGAAGCTATTGAAGTACTTTACAAGGTCACATCTTCCATCGTACTTGAGGATTTTTGGGAGTGTGAAGTGGATTGGAACATGGGTATCACTGATTCCCTAAGAGAAGGGCGAGTCGTCATGTTTATCGTCAAGGTTGCAGGACCTCTGTGGTTCATCTAAATCTTCATCTCTTATAGCTTGAGGCTCCCAAAGTGGTTGGGATAGCCCTGCCCCATTTCTGACCTCTTCTGCCCTCCTGTCATGCCTATTCCTAGGTGGATTTTGAGGTATGTTTCCATGGATGGGTTCACTTTGCCTTTCAAACTGGGGTCCTTGCGGCCTATTTCTAGGTACAAAAGGAGGTTGAGTCCACCTATTTCTAGGCATTCATGGGCTTAACTGGTTGAAGACACTTGTAGACCTCTTAGGCATGTTTTCCCTTTCATAATTTGACAGAAAGTTGAATGGGTCCTCATTAGGTTGGTTAGTAGCGTAGTTGGTAGAAGTGTCAACTCTAACCTCTATCTCTTAAGGGGCTTCTTACCAGTCATATTGTTGATAGGCCATTTGGCTTTGAACTTCCTCTTCATTATGGTAATTTCCCTGTGAGATTAGGGGAGAATTAGGGAGGTGAGCATTCCCTTGAGCTGCATACAAGGGCATATGGTGTCCTCCCTGGTTTTGCATGTTTCTAAGTAGCTCTTGCACAACAATGCTCTCTTGGGTGAGTCTGGTTACTATCTTAGATTTACCTCTAGAACGTTTCCCTTTTTCAGGGTGTTCCCTAGCTCTACGAGGCACTAACTCTTCATTGTTGAGCTCATGATAACGTTGGTTTTTTCTTGAACCAAATAATATCCTTTTTCAAGGAATAGACCAAATACCAACAAACGATTTTCCTTGGACTTTTCGGCAGTTCTTTCTCCAAGAATAAACCATCTTTCTTCCTATGGCTTTTTCCACGAGTTTTTCATGGTTGAGTGTCTAAGTTCTCACACACAACATCAATTTGTTGACCCCATTTTTTGTAATGATTACGTGGACAACAAAAATCGAACCCACTTGCACCTACACAAGCAAATTCCAACACGTTTGATCGGAGGTTCGGACGGGATAAGATGATGTTTATGGACGTAGGAGATGCTTTATGACGCGAGACAAAAAAATTTTGAGTACCAGTAATATGATCAAAGATGGTTGCATATAAACAAACAATCATAAGCAACTCAATTAAAGTAGAAGTAATCTAAACTCAGGCAAATAAATATGGAATAAGTCAAAAGAGAAAAAGTATAGTTTCAAGTGTAAAGGGTTGCATTCTCTTTCAAATGGTATAAGTTGTGAGCTTTTATAGAGTTCTGGTCGACGTGATAGCTGTTGGATAATAACTATGTGGACTCATCTCCCAAGTCGAGGCCTCACATCAATTAGTCTGCTATGCATTTAATACATTGAAACATGTCAGTAACCCTACATCCTAGGCTGACAATTCTGACATTCATTATTATAAACATTATATCAATCATTCCTAAAGATTCCTTGCAGATTCTCTAAAGGACGGCAAGGGCTTCAACCTTGGGAAACTTCGTATTGGAAGTATTTGGTGTGAAGAGTTTCGACTTCTTCTTTGAGGACTTCGGCCAAGGAGGATTTCGATCTTTGACCTCTTTATTTTGATCAATTGAGTCTTCGTAGATTTGACCAGATTTGGCTTACATCTTCACATGAACTATGACATCATCTTCTGATCAGAGCCTCGCGATCAGAACCTCGACGAGGAGGCGTAACACACTTTCTTCCATCTCTCTCTCTCTCTTAACCAAACTATGTTCACATTTCTGCAAACAAAAAATACCACTTCAATAAAATTTATTATCTTGGAAACTGAATATTTAATGCTTGATAAAATAAAATATACTAATATATAGTGACCATTAAAGTGACAGCTAGTTAGGGATAGTCACATTGATAAATTAGAGAAAATGAAACCACGTGGCTTTTGTAACTTTTTTTGGTTTAACAACTTGAAAATGTATTCTTTTGTGTGTGTGTGTGTGTGTGTGTATTTTCAGATTTTTTAAAACGAAATTCGATAAATATATGCATTAAATCCTTCCAAAACTCAACACTTTCCCCTACACGGATTCAAAAATATAAGATTTTACAATTTTCAAATATATAATATAATAGATATCACATTGAGTGAAAATCATTTTTCTGACGATTTTAACCCTGATACAATTCAATTATTTCAATAATATTTTACTTTTCGTTTTTTAATTTGTAATAAATACTACAAAATCTTTATCATGTATGGACTCGGTATCATTAATTATCAATTAATTAACATCCGCATTAATCTAAATTCAATAAATCTTGATTTGATGAATCTTTATCTACATGAATCTAGAGTTATTATGGATGAATTTATTTTTATTAATATATTAAAGAATTATAATGGGTGTTTAAATTCATCTATTAGCAATTGATTTTTATGTCCCAAATGTAGTATAAAAATGTTGCTCTTTATAGCATTTCATCATCATAAAAAAATTGAATAATAGAAGTTGAGTTTCAAGAACACGATTTTCTTCTCTTAAATTTTTATCCTAAATTTTATTTTATTTTTAGTTCTTTGGAAATTCATCAAATCTTCCCAACAAATTGATTTCAAATATTACTTTTAAATAAATAATCATTACGAGTGTTGACCTCGATTTTTATTATTCTTTCCCCCCACAGTGTTTTGTTGTTGCACTTCAAGAGATGTTGCACTTTATTAAAAACCCCCATATACTTTACGTTTTTATCGCAATGGTTATTAAAAGATCAATAATGTTATTTAACATCGTGGTACTAAGACATCAGTTTAGATGGTCACATTTGATAGGTACAATTAAATGAATTTTTTGATTTTACATTTATAATAACCTGTCATTTAATGATTTCTAATTGTCATTTCAATTGGTATTAAACACCATTAATATTAAATAACATTACTTTTAAGAGAAATTAAAAAGTAGTGATGAAATCATTCACTTTATGACATCATATGCCGTGCATTAATAAAATTAATCCTTAAAATTTTCCTCTTCAATTTTACACATGGCTCCACATACGCGACCCGATCTTCGATTATTGAAACTTGTGGTCCATGTGACAGACCTAGCTGGTTCCATGAGATTCACGAGGGATTGGACATTTGTATAGAGTGTTTAGCCTTGTTTGGTATACATTAAAATTTCATTCTCATTCTTTTACTCATTTTCAACCATATATTCTTCAATAAAATAATATTTTTCGTCAAATTAATAACTTTTCCTTCTTTTTCAACCACACATTCTTCATCAATCTACTATTCCAGAATACATTATTCCAAAATAATGTGGCTCAAACACACATTTAAGGATGTGTTTGAGCAACATTATTTTAAAAAAATGTATTCTAAAATAATAAATTGATAGAAAATGTGTTGTTGAAAAAGAAAGAAAAGTTATTGATAGTATGAAAGATATTATTTTATTGAAGAATGTATGGTTAAAAATGAACAGAAGAATGAAAATGAAAATTTTAATGTATACCAAACAAGAGTTAAGTCTCACTTCGGCATTAAAATCATAATTTTAATAAATTTTAATAAAACTTGATAAAACTATGATTAAAAAGTTCTGAGTCTCATAAAATATATGATTTAAATTAATTGTTGACTTTAATTAATATTAAAATTTTAATTTTAATTTTTACAAAACAGGCATAAAAAAGACAATTAAATTAATTGACACTTCTACCCTTTTCTAAACCCCTGTTTTATTCCATTTAATTTAATTTATTTCGCATATTCATTTTCAATCACATTCAAACAATCAAATATTGTACACGTAAATTCAATTTTTTTTCTCTATTTTTTAATCACGTATGCGCCCAAAATAATCTTGCTACATGTACATCAAGTTTGACATTTTTATGATGTGGTAGTATTTTATACATTAATTTTAACAATGTTTTAAACAAATAATGGCTCAGATTTTAACACATAATGAAGTGCCAAACTTGTTTTAATTTCTCCAAAAAAATACTATTCAAAACACAATTTTTTTTTAAAAAAAATCAAGTACAATGCACAGGGTACTTCAAATTGAGCTCTTGTTTGATTCTCATTTTTTTCTAAAATAGTTTTTTCTAAAATAGTTTTTTCTTTTTAATCACACATTTTTCAATAAAATAGTATTACACGCAAAATTAAAACTCTTTTTAACTATACATTCTCCATTATTCTGCTATTTCAAAATGCATTTTATACAAAATAACTCAAAAAGGCCTTGAATCTAATAAGAATTCGAAGAAGACCTAATTGAAACCAATAAAAAAAAAAATACATTCATGTTACAGTGTCGAATGTTGATAAAAAAGTTGACATAATGTAATATGATATTCTATTATTGAATTGTCTAAAACATAGTCAATTTTTACATCCATTAACCTGCTATCACCTATACTTGTATCATTGCATCCGACAAAATGACATAATCCAAAAACATATCTCTAAATCTATTACTATTCACGATTGGATATTTGAGTCTTGTTTCGATAACAAGCTTAAAGTCATTAGCATCTTTTACTCGAACAGTGTTAATGTGCACACTAATATCATCATTTAAAGGGAAGTCTAACGAGAGTCATTGCAAAGATGAAAACGGTTGGACACCAGTAATCAAAAGTCATCTCAAAAGTCATGTGTTGGCCTCTTCCTATATATACATATTCCAAAAGCCCTACCACTGGACAATTATTTCTGCACAACATTTTTATCATTATCTCACACATAAAATGGTTCGTCCTCACGTCCTCCTCGTAACTTTTCCTGCACAAGGTCATATCAATCCATTACTTACATTTGCGAAGACCCTTATCAGAAATGGCATTGACGTCACCTTTTCAACTGGTTCATATGCCCAGCAAAGGATAGCCGAAGCTGCCGGCGATATCATCAACTACATTACTTTTGCGGCATTCTCTGATGACGGGTGCAAACCCAGTGAAGATTTCCATCAATACATGACAGAGATTAGAAATCGCAGTTCCAACACCATAAGGGAAACAATTCTCGCTAGTGCCGAGCAAGGCCGTCCAGTTACGTGCCTAGTTTATAGTCTCCTGCTTCCATGGGCTGCAGCGGTGGCGCGTGAAATGCATATCCCGAGTGCTCTTCTGTGGACTCAGCCAACCACTGTGTTGGATATATACTACTATTATTTCAATGGCTATGGTGAAGAAATCAGTAATTCGTCGGACGATTCCTCCTGGAAAATCCAGCTGCCTAGACTTCCATTGCTAGCTAAACGTGATCTTCCCTCCTTTGTGCTTCCTCCGAGTAACGATCACAAAGTATTAGCGCTTTCAACATGTAAAGAGCATCTAGAAACATTAGATGCAGAAACAAAGCCAATAGTGCTTGTGAATACATTTGATGCTCTAGAGCCTGATGCACTTAAGGCGATTGAAGATTACGAGTTAATTGGGATTGGACCCTTAATTCCTTCAGCTTTCTTGGATGGTAAAGATCCATCTGATAAGTCCGTTGGTGGTGATCTTTTTCATAAATCAGAGGATTATGTGCAATGGTTGAACACCAAGGCCTATTCTTCTGTGGTTTATGTGTCATTTGGGAGTGTTCTGAGGCTCCCGAAAGTTCAAATGGAGGAGATTGCTAAAGGATTGCTCGAGTGTGGCCGACCCTTTTTGTGGGTGATACGAGTAAAAGAAAACCCAGAAGAAGAAAAAGACGACGATAAACTAAGTTGTCTGGAAGAATTGGAAAAACTGGGGAAAATAGTACCATGGTGTTCCCAACTTGAGGTCCTAACACACCCTTCGTTGGGTTGTTTCGTGACTCATTGTGGATGGAATTCGACGTTGGAATGTGTATCATGTGGTGTTCCCGTGGTGGCGTTTCCACAGTGGGCTGATCAAGGGACTAATGCAAAGCTGATACAAGATGTGTGGAGGACAGGACTAAGGGTGAACCCTAGAGAAGATGGCACTGTTGAGAGCGACGAGATCAAGAAGTGCATTGAAACAATAATGGACGACGGGGAAAAATGTCGAGAATTCAGAGAGAATGCTAGGAAATGGAAGAACTCTGCAAGAGAAGCTGTGCAGGAGGATGGATCCTCCACTAAGAACTTGAAGGCTTTCGTTCAGGAACTTGGAGATTTTGATGCAGGGGGATGGAATGGTCCATGGATTGCTAGGACAGAACCACAGGCTATTTGCTGCTTACAGGAGTTGCCCCTGTAATGCAAAAGATTCAAGTCTGATTTTTATTTATTGCTTATTTGTTCTATTAATAATTAAGTAGGGTCTTTTACAGTAAGGGTTTATATTCCACCTTGAATTGCTTAAGCGGCGGTTCTTTTATCTGTCATTTAACTGTGTTTGTCCTTTTATTTTGTATAATTTCCTTGCTATTGTGCAATAAAAAAGTATTGTAATATATGATCATATTTGAGCTCCATTTTATAAAATTCGTTTTATATCAAAACCATTTTCAATAACACATTTTATTTTATGGGATCCAACTAAAGTCCGCACTCCACGTCACAACCCTATCTGACCTAGCCAAGGCTATCAAATACGGGTAATTTAAGCGATGCATACCTCTGTCGCGGCGCCTTATAGAGGTCGAACCCTTCACAATCAAGGCGAGATGCCACTACCTGCTTTAGTACGATTTCTAAATCATTAATCAAGGCGAGATGCCACTACCTACTTTAGTACGATTTCTAAATCATTAGCCTCTAAACACGTGGATGCATCTTCTTGCTTCGCCTCCTCCAAAAAGATTTTCTGTACAAAATCTTCTGTGATTGATTAATGTAACCTCCTTGTGGCGGCACCTCTCAATCAACAGTCAACTCATCAGTCTATTTTTCATATTTCAGACCAAAAATATAGGATGATCAGTTTTCAAAATCATTAAATGCCTCTGAACTTAAAACTAGTAACACCTAGGAGAAGAAGTCTCGGTTGTTAAAATGAGGCTGTGTCTTTCATCCAACGGTGACTATTTCATCTCTTCTACTATAAAACTTTACACTTAATATCATTTGAAAATAAGTAATTTTACACTCTCAATAGTGTTATTGTTCACTCGTATTGTTTTCTCTCTATAATTCGATGTCCGTAAACAAACTTGCAACTCACGTTGTCCATCCAACACACCGAAATGCATAAGATGACTGGCTTAACATTTGATCGATTGCGATCGCCTCATCCATGCACCATCGGATAAGGCCACATCATTAATTAGAAATCGTTTGTTCAAGTGTGCAGAAACATTATGAGTGGAAGTGAGTGAAGCTAGAATCTATTACTACATCACTGATTAGAAATCGAGTTCAACAGTAACGATTCTAAGATTCTAAATTTATTAGTAAAAATGCCTAGTTTTTTGTTATTGATACTTTCTTTAAATGTTTAGGATGTATTAAGGGAAAAAACATAAAAAGAAATTTTAATAGTCAACTTTAAAAGGTGTCCAAAATTATAATTGTTTGGCAAAATTGTCACTTTATGTCTTTTAAATGTTGATCCAAAATTATCATAAATTTTGGGTCTATAAATTCATATTAAAATGGGAAAAATTAATTTAATTTTATTATCTATTAACATATAAAAACTTGTGATTACGTATGTATACATCAATAGTCTACACATGTCATATGGATGTTGATCTTCGATCTAATTGTATTAGAAATTATTAACATTTTTTAGATTAAAATTAAAACTTCCTAAAATTAGAACTCACTTCCTAAAAGTAAAATTTTTCCCTAAAACGTAATAGTTTAAACATTCCATAAGCAAATAATTTACATAAATAGCATAAAATAAAACATTCCATAATCAGACGTGATTCTATACTTAAATATCCCTAACATATATGGATCGTGATTTTCACATATAGACCAAATTAACTAACGATTTCTTATACAATAAACATATTTAACATGCCTACTTAATCAAAAAGTGTTCGGGGAAATCGAAGTTTGGAGTATGATCTTTTAATTTGGTGGGGAACGTTGAACTACTTAATCAAAAAGAATTTGATTTCATTTATTTACTTCTCAAAATTTTTATATCGTGACAATAATATGATATTTTTATACTCAAAATTGAGCATGATTTTGTTTCTTGTGCATGAACATTATCGTTTATTGAGCACGATCAGTGTCGTGCCGTGAACGGTATAAGAGTATGTCTCACGATTTTAAACAAAATTCTTTGAATTGTGATCTACAAGGTCGTAATCGCTCGACAACAGTTGTGATGATTTCTTAGTGTCACTATATTTAATGAAGAATTAAAAATAAACATTCCATAAAATTTCAATAAAACCCTAAACAATACAATATACCAAAATAATTTATTTTTTTTAAATTAAGCTCTGTTTGATAGAGATTAAAATCAAATTTTTAATAGATTTTAATAAAAATTGATGAAATTTATTATTGAAAAGTTGTGAGTCCCATGAAATGTGTGGTTAAAATTAATCGTTGACTTTGTCTTGAAATTTTAGTTGAATTTCAATTCAAACCAAACAAGGGCTATATTTTCATAAACTAAAAACAAAAAGATTCATGTTTATTCTCGGATTCCACCACCAGCATCTCCACCCCTTCGATTCCTAGTTACCTTAGAGGGAGAAAAACTCAAGGGTGAGGAAAAAAAAGAAAAATCTCATTAAGTAGGTAAAATGAAAGGGAATTCATATGCAATTATGGAAAATTTTCATAAAAATAATGTTTTTTATTTTATGAAAAATAATACCTCACCTAGGTACATATAGGACACATAAAAAGATTAATCTAAAAATTAGATTATGAAAATAACTCACAAGATACTGTGTAACATATCATTTTCATAAATATATTCCTTACTAATATATATATATATATATATATGTAAAAGAAATTCTTTATATACATATAAGGTAAACTAATTTTAGTCATTAAGTTTCTTAATTTCAAAGAAATAATCTAGCCACTGATTGATAGGGATTAAAATCAGATCGTTAGTAAATTTTGATGAAATATGTGGTTAAAAAGTTGTAAATCTCATAAAATGTGTGGCAAAAACTAATTTATTATTTTAACTTAAATTAAAATCTGAATTTTAATTTCTAACAAATTGGGGCCTAAAGTTTACCTCATAAAATCTATTTGGCCAAAAGTAAAAGAAGTGTACTTTTTTCCTCACATAAAAATCGTATTCTTGAGACCGTTCATGGCCAACAGGCTGGATTTTATGAAATTTTCAGGTCCTTGAACTCAAAGTAACAACCAATTTGGTCACTGAACTTTCAAATTTTGACAATAAGGTTCTCATCTCGAAATTAACAGCTAATTGTTGAATTCTAAGGTTTTGCAATCTACTCTCCTTAAAATAAATCTTGTCATTGAAATTTAAATTGGTTATATAGAACTAGGAATACTTAGATCGCTTATCGACTCTGTATTCCCAAGTGGCCTCCTAAATTGAATAACAAAAATGATATTCATCCTCAATGTGTTTACAACCTCAGTTTTAGTAGCTCTAAATGATAAGTTAAATGAAAAGTGAAATTAAATTACTTATTTAATTTCATATTAACGCCACCTAAATTGGAGTTGTAACCTCAGTGGGGATGAATAACATTGCTCATTGAATAATGTTTTCATAATACCTTGAACAGTGTTATTTTCTTGTTTCAAAGCTTCTTCACCTTCTACGTAATATCTCACTGAATTTTATTTTGACGTTTTACTACGTGATTTGGACGCAAACATATTTTTTGGAGTAATGTTATTCATCCCCAGTGGGGATGCAAACCAGTTTAGATGGATCTAAATGATAGGTTAAATGAAATGTGAAATTAAATAACTTATTTAATTGCACCTATTATTAAATGCCACATTAACGCCACCTAGGCTGTGTTTGTAACCTCAGTGGAGATGAATAGCATTACTCTATTTTTTGAGCATCAGTACATCGAAAATACCATGTATAGCTGAGAATTTTAGGGGCAAAGCTAGTAAATCAGAAACATTCCCCAACACATAAAATTTTTAAAAACTTTTAGTGTTACCCAATAAATACAAAAATGTTTCGAAAATAAATGCACTTGCAACACTGATATAGACCACCAATAGTTACACTTACAATACCAAATTATATTTGAGCTTCGACACTGCAGCAAATAGAGATAAAGAGAGTAAAGACGAGCTACTCAAAAATAAAAAATTATGAGACTAAAATTCAAAATTTACGAGTAGCTCGTCTTTACTCTCTTTATCTCTATTTGCTGCTCAAAAAAAAAAAAAAATTATGAGACTAAAACTCAAAATTTATGAGTAAACAATAATTGCAAAGTCAGTCTTTCAAAATATAGAGCTATCAAAAACAAGGAGAGCTTCCTATGTTTTTTTAAAAGAGTAATTTTATTTGTGATGAATACAGTCTATCACCAATGTAGCTAATATGACATTAAATTGATGTTTTAGTACTAGCAGTGTTAGATAATATTCTTATAAAATACAAAAAATTCGACCTTGCTAGGACCCTGGAAGTGCAGAGGACCAGTAATCTTCCCCACTTATCACAGGAGGTCAATTGGTTGGTTGTCTGTGTGGCCAAGGTAGAGTAGATAAACCCCATTAAATTTTAGGACAAGATAGTATTAGTGATATAAAATAAATAAAGGTTGTGTCTTTATCAAAATCTATTTTGCCGGGTCACATGGGCCTGGCCCCCTGTGATATCACAAGGGGCTAGGCAGTGCTAATGTGGTCCGGTAGACTGGATAAGAAATTGGATTATACTATTTTTATATAAAAATTGTAAATAAAGGATTACATAAAATTGTGTGGAGAGAAAATATTGAATAAAAAAGTTGATTATATTTTAAATGATATAGTGACATATGATATTATATAATTCATTAGATAAAATTTGATGTAAATGTAATAATGTACTAAAAATTTCTGGACAGGATGTTGACTTCACATACATATAAAACACCATCTTTTTCTTTGCATGGAGACAAAATCATATCACATGCTCATCGTACCCGTGTTTAGCTTTTTCCATCTAATTGTCGATATGCAATAAATACGTAAACGTGGTGTTTCGGATGCAATATTACACTCTTATAATAAAGTGTGCTTAGATAATACTCTAATTAAGGGCCTATATGAGCTTCATTTATTTTTAAAAATGTGTGATTAAAAAATAAAAATGAGACCAAATAATGGCAATATTTTGTCAAGTTATTGAATAATAAAAAGCAAGGCTTTTCTCATTTATATAGAAGAAGAAACATCAGAGTCAAAGTAGACTAAAACAATGGACCCCACGAATATTTAAATATTGTAAAAAATGACGGGCCTCACCTACTTAAATATGGTGGTTGGCGAACAATTTCTGTTCAAAAAGCAAACCCACCCACCATTTTATGACTTGTACTAATGTACCTACCCACTTACCTTTATACAAACTAACCCACCTACTCCTAAGGAATGCTATATTTACAGAGATTACAAGTGGCAAAATCAGAAAATCTCATATTATTTTTGACAAAAAAANAAACATCATAGTCAAAGTAGACTAAAATAATGGACCCCACGAATATTTAAATATTGTAAAAAATGACGGTTCTCACCTACTTAAATATGGTTGGCGAACAATTTCTGTTCAAAAAGCAAACCCACCCACCATTTTATGACTTGTACTAATGTACCTACCCACTTACCTTTATACAAACTAACCCACCTACTCCTAAGGAATGCTATATTTACAGAGATTACAAGTGGCAAAATCAGAAAATCTCATATTATTTTTGACAAAAAAACACAATTAATTCAGCCGTTAAAAGCTTTTTTGACAAGGAAATGTAATTTCCAACCCAACTACGCCACTGTCCATTATTCTCAAGAGCAGTGCTACTCATCATCCAGGATTTATATTCCAACTAGAAAATAAGTATACGTAACAAATATTGTTTAAACAATGGGTTAATTTCACAAATGGTCACTGAAGTTACAGAAAAATTTCAATATGGTCACTGAAGTTCGAAACTTTCACAAACGATCACTCAACTTTCAGTCA
>CAIGRS010078206.1:0-11178 GCA_903798395.1 Fraxinus floribunda | reverse complement strand
TTTTTTGCACTTTACAGTATTGCAACTAATAAATTTTCTAACACATATGAAACAAACATGTCGTTTGGTTTTATAAAGCCATATAGAAGTTGTCTCCTATGTCAAGTAGGAAGTATTGCTAGTTTATCAGTTTAATGTTTTGTTCAATAGACTAAGTTTCCACTATTGTTTAATAGTACAAATAGTGCTTGTGTAGACGAACATTGAGCAAATGAATCCACCAGTTCTGATTTATTGTCAGCATTACAAATTTATTTGTCAATAGTCCCACCATATTTCTTTCCCATTCTTGCAGGAATGTTGTATATGTCTTTGTAGATACGAGGATGCAGCGGCAATCCATGAGCAAGTCCTAGGGTAAGCCATTTACGAAATCGACATGGGTTCATCATTGCTCACGATGATTTAAGGTATGTCGTTTTAGCTTAGGGTATGTTGTTCTAACTAGTGGATGCACGTGCGTTGCACGTGTAGTGGGCAATGCAGTGTAAGTAATAATGTTGACATTTGGCTATGTGGTATTTCAATGAACAATGAAACCTGTTTGAAGGAATGATGATTACATTGGATTATATGAAATGCTATGCAAGTGAGAAAGAATAGTAATTTAGTGTACCATATGTTGGAGTTGTTGTACTTGTTTGATGTTGACTAACTTCTGTTTCGGTGGACAACAAATTGTGGCGGATGTGGGGAAGATATAAACTTTTCTTACCACAATTTCATTTACTGTGATTTTGTTGTTTTCCAGCCTAATATGCATGTAAGATTTCAATTGTTAAAAATAGTAAGGAAATGAAGAATAATAATGACAATAGATATAAGTATGTAAGTTAATTGAACGAGTGAGAGAATATACCAATTTTTAAGTTGAAGAACTTGCTCAAATGGGGGATTAATGAGCACTGATGAGTTCATTTTTGTAGAGACGGATATACCTAAATAGGCATTGAATTTAGTTTTCGTGTATGAGGTTTAAATCGGTATGTGTTGGTGTGATTGTATAGGAGGATGAGTGAATTTACCATTGAAAGAAGTTACTTTTAGTCTACTGTCCATAAGAACATTATTTTTTTTTGCAAATCGTATGACATTCATTTGTGACGAAATTGTCCCACATCTGAAGCATTCATGTTTCTAATCTGTAAGGTTTTTAGTTGTATTTAATAACTAAATGAAAGAGTTATTTTAGTGTAGGCAGCAGTAAATATCTAACCTTTCATTTATGAGAATGACGTCTTGCACTGTTGATTGGCTGTCACGAATTTGAATTACTCTTTTGGGGAAGATGTCGATTGCAATTCCAATGATGCCACTAAGGATTGAATCGGATGTTAGAGCAGCTTCACACTTGGACTGATCAAGAGGATTGACAGCACAACCATGGAGAACGAAATCTAAAAAGTCGGCTATGTAAGGGGCGTATTTGTAATTGACTCGATATCGGCCTCCATTTGTGGCCCAATCGGAGCCATCCCATAGTGTTGCATACAAAGACATTGGTTTAGAGGAGAAGTCCCCACCTATTGCTTGTGACCTTTTGATCTCTCTTATGGGGACACTATCCACATAAAAGCTGCAAGAAAGCATAAGACACTAAAAACCAAGAATCAACGTTCGGATAATACAATAACGTATATTTTCATATCAATTTGGCAAACCATGTTCTTGCTACCTACTATTCTTTCTTTTTTTTCATCAAAAGAAAAGAAAAGAGAACTGTAAAAAGCCATATAAAAGTCCCCAAATAGATGCCATAAAAGAAACCCTTTACAAACACACTAAAACATCACTCTCGTGTGTGGGGTATACTTGTGTAAACACATTCTCGCGTAAAAAGTAAAGACAATTCAGACGAGGAAAAAATGGTGATAATTCATAGAAAGAAAGTCATCTTCTTTACATCCAAACACAAGAAGTCAAAAAGCTGACATTATATGTGATAATCACAATTCATCTTAATGACAATGTTCAAAGGCAATAATATTGCTTTGAGCTAAGTTATTGCCAACAAGATCAACATTTCCCAACTTTCCATAGATCTACTTGTGATCAAGTAGAGCATAGTAAACTCAAATTCAATGAATTTTAACTGATACGTTGAAAAGATAAATTTTAATTTCTTTCAGAACATTCTATACAAAATAATTCATATAATATTTTAACATATTTTCCGAGTTAAAGTTGGTATCTTTCAAATAGTCTTCATCGTGAAATGCCAGCATTATTGTTAAATTGCATATTCTGCCAAGAGTATTTACAGTCTAGGGATGAGATTGAAAGAACATAACAGACAATACTTTATAGTTTTCAAGAAAAGAATAACATGTCGATACTATTAACAGATACATCAAAAACAGAAACTCCAAACACAGAAAAAGCAGCAAGAGAAAATTCAAGAGATACTGTTAACCGTATATGCAAACAGTCCCAAAAATCAGATTCACCAAAACTTTTATGCAGATATATTTATTTAATATAAAACAGTAAAGAAATAATATTGAAAAGGACCCTGTGGTGTGTACATAATCTGAATCTCAGTCCATAAGATATTGTATTGATGGAAATCCTCTGAGGGATCGAACCAGAGGTCATATCTTTCTTCTCGTCCAACGTTTGTGCTTCCATTTCCATAAATATTTGTTTGAATTCTCCAGTTTTTTCCTCTGATGTTTCCTAAGAACTCGAAGTTTATTTCGTCATGATTCTTCTCGAATATGTCCCCATTCGAACATCTGTCATTCGTACGCAGATTATTCGAGCATGTTCATATAACTAAGCAGAATTTGAGCATGATTTTGTTTTAAATTTATTAAATATCAAATTCAAAACATCCCATGTAATGTTAATCAAAATTAGCAACATCCAGAATCTAGTTACATATTTTTGTTTGAGATTTTCGGCAACAGAAATTGCAAAGAGATCTAAAAATCTGGGGTTTCATTCAACAGTTATGACTGAATAAAAAATGATACTTGTGAGAACCCTAATTGGAGAAAAAAAAAACAAAATATCAAAAGAAATCGCTCAAAAGGTAGCATATGGTAACAAACAGTAGCAAAAAGGATGAACGAGCTTGAGTTTGGAGATCCAAATGGAGATTCGAGCCTCGATTTGTAAATAAAATTCCAAAAATTCATCACAGTTCGGATCGCCTAAATCTCAACACAACCCAAATTGGTACTTGGAAGTTACCTCAAATCAAGATTTATGGAAATTTCCTTGCATCTGCTGGAATTTCGAAATATGTACACATTTTTCACAGGATTTTTCATTTGGAAGAACCGTAGAGAGGAATGGCGAGAGAGTGAGTGGAAAGAGAAGAAAATTCTGGAATGGCAAGAGAGTGAGTGGAAAGAGAAGAAAATGTAGGTAGATTACACCAGGCTAACTTCTAAGCGGCTGAGGACGGCCGGCTCGAGAGAAGAAATGACTTGTGAACAGTAACAGGAAATCTCCGTCTTTTATCTGTAGTTAGATATAATAAGCTGGTAGGTTAGGGCATAGTACGCCTATGCTTGGTTTTTTGGTCTTCCATGTCAATTGTGAAGCTGTAGTGAGTGCACATGAGAGGGAGGAAACTTTCCATAAATTTTTATAAGATAGAATGTTCTCATTTAATATTACTTTTGGGGCTACAACATGATTTTTAGATGAGAGGATCATACAATCATTCAATAAAAATGCAATATATCTATTCAGCTTGTTTGTGTCCTTCATACAATTTGGGAAGAATGATTAAAACTCTTTGGATTGCAGATTGAAGAACAGTAAACAAAATGCTCATACCCTCTGATCTATAGGACGCAAGGACTATTCCTTAGAGAAGCAAGGAAAAATAGTGAACAATCAATACAAGTCTGAAAGTTACATATTCTGCTTAAATTTTCTATTGCATGAGAGCTTATTGTACTCATTTGACAAAAGTGCTAAACTTATTTGCTGTTGTTAAACATAACAATGAATAGAGAGCCTAAGTTCTCTTATGTAATCTTAACAATATAAGAGATGTTATAGGTAAGTTCGAGCAACAAGGACGGGGGTATATAAATTTCTTAAAAATTCCAGGCACTTGCCCAAACGACCCTGATGCTTTTCGCTTGCTTGATGAAGCTAAATATACACTCAAAGATTATGGTGGATGTGTTGTTACATATAATGTGCTATAGACTTCTTGATCCTCAGGGTTTTGACTTTTTCACTTGGGAATCATTACCGATAAATTTTTTATTAGGCATGAATACAAAATAAAGTAAGATAACTTCTAGTTAGTAAGTTTGTGACAACGCTTTCATGGAAACTTTTTATTTTCTTGCAGGTATCGAAAACTATTGAATTTGAAGTCTTCCGTGACTTCACGAACTCATTGCTGGCAGTAAAAAAGCCTGATGAGGTTGGTCAATATGCTAATAGATATAGGAGTTAATTTAATCAACAGTGACCCAACTTTAAACTTGTTACCACTTGCTAACTCAACTTAACAGGTTACTGAACGGTTACTCATCTTTACTTATAGTTACCCATCCGTCACTCAATCGACTCCCGTCTCTCCAACTTAACAGAAAATTACACATGGAGTGACGGAATATGACGTGGCAAAACACGTCTGTTACATTTACCACTTGGCATTAAACCCACTACTTCTCCTTTTAAAATAACACTTCTTTAACAACCCCAATTGGAACTAACACTTAATTCCCAATTGGAACGGATCAGCCTCCCCTCCGCCACCGTATTACCCTACTTCCACCGCAGTCCCATTCCGCCTCCGCCTCGTTTTCCCCTTCTTCATAATTTATCAAAGTCAGATTTTTTCTCTACATTATTTTTCAGGTCGGGCAGATATTTGAAGGTCCAAAAATGCATGATTCATGGTCGCTGTACTTTTTCTTGCTGATTTTTATTAAACTCACTTTTCCAGTATTCACTCAATTCCCTAAGGCTCCGTTTGATTGGCAACCTTTTCTAGGGAAGTAGGAAAATATTTTCCCTTTTCCAACTTTTGTAGTGTTTGATTGGCGAAATTTTTCCGGGAAAATATTTTCCAACTTTTGAAATTTTCCACCTTTTTGAGGAAAATAAATTCTTGATGTTTTGGTGAGAAAATATTTTCCAACTTTTCAATTTTTTTTTATTTTTTTTATTTTTTGCAATTGAAAAAAATTCTAGACACAACGGTAAAAAAAATTTCACTTTTATTGATAATTTCCATGTAAAACAAAGTCAAACGAATGATATTCGGTATGATTATTATTTATTATTTTTTATTTTTTGCAATTGGAACAAATTCTAGATCCAATAGTAAAAAATAATATCACTTTAATGGACAATTTTCATAAAAAATAAAGTCAAACGGACACCAAACTTTCAATATTTTCCATGGAAAATTATACCAATCAAACACAATTAATTACAATTCCCAGCAAAACAATTTCTAGGAAAATCTTTTCCCTGTAAAACATTTTCTTTCCACCCATTTTCCATCTTTCTATCAAACGGACCCTAAGTATATTAACAAACGGTTGGCTCCCGGCGGTTGGGCTCCTGGAAGGACGACGACAAACGGTGAAGTTGATGTTTGTGTTGGGTGTGCGTTGATTGATTTATTTGCAAAGGGGTTTTGTGATTTGGAGTTAGCAAAAAAAGTGTTTGATGAAATGCCAGAGAAAAATTCCGTTTCATGGACTGAATTTTCTGATCCTTGAAATGGTGAAGGGACATTGCAGTCCTTGGTATTGCTATGAATAAGTAGTAATGAAAATGAGATGAATTTTATGAGGTCAAAATGGTGAAGGGATATTGCAGTCCTTGTTATTGCTGTGAATAAGTAGTAATGAAAATGATGAAGGGAGATTGCAGTCCTGGTTTTGCCGTGAATAAGTAGTAATGAAAATGATGAAGAAGCAGGAATGAAAATGATGAAGAAGCAGGAAGGAATGAAGCATGGTACAGCTCGGTTTGTTTCATTTTTGTGGCTGATTTGGTAGATGGGCAATTTTGTGTGTAAATCAATTGATAAATGTAGTAATTATCCTTTTGTGGCTGATTTGGTAGAAGCAGGAATGAATGATTTAGTAATGCACCAGATTGAGTGCACAGGCTGAGGTGCATAAATGTAATGTACCCTTTGATTTAATAAATGAATAATTGATAAATTAATATCTGTTTCTCAGCCTCAATACAGATGTGATGACAACATTGATGAGCACCCTGAACATTGATGAGATACTGTCAATTCTAAAAAAATTAATGAGATCCACCAATAAGAACACATGGATGCCATATCACTTTAAAAACCTTCAAATATTGGGAGAAACAAGATGGCCATTCATTCATTCAAAAACAGCTACAAAAACTATTGGAATATAACCATTCGTTCAAGACACATTCATCCATGATGGTTAAATGAGCAAAAGGAACACATAATCTGACCAACAAAAAATTGCACTAAACAATAGCCAATTATAATTCACTGTTAAAACCTCTTCAAACCAGATCCTAAACTACATCTACGTGGAAGGACCAATGTTGTATATTTTGCATCACTCGTGACCTGAAGTCCAGGTGTGGGCATGAAAATGTATCCATCGGTTGGAGGATTTTGTTGCATTTCATTTGTTGAATTCTTGTTTGCTCTTCGAGTTGCTAGCTTGGCCTATGTTAGAGAAACGGGTAAGAGTCTTGAATATGAAATCAGTGGTAATCATGGATTAGTATCATCGAAATAATTACCCTTGAACTTTAACTTTCAACTTGACTTGCTCCATCTTGATTTCCAGCCCAATCCTGAAGTCAGGAAACATAGTTATAGAACATGCTTTCTACCACACAACTTTACAACAAACCTCTTCATAGTTAATGAAAGACAAACCTCCATCGGTACATCTGCCCTATCATGGTAACGCCTGTTGTGGCCAGTTAACCTGCATAGACTGCATGTCATCTTCACCGTGCCTTTTTTTTTCATTCTTGAAGTTGTGCCGGAACGATTGATTACATCTTCCTCTTGCTGCCTTCTGCGTTTTTCTTTTGCTTCCTTCCCCTCTTCGCTACCACCCAACCCGGTGGTTGTAAAGGGATATCATTCACTTCCGGCCACAATTTCTTACCGTTAATGGGATTGACAATGTTTTTATAGCACTGTAGATAGGTTTGCACTGTGTAGCATTCATGCACATACTTTGTAGGATTATCCCCTCTGTCTAGTATAACAACAACCCCATGTCCACATGGAATCCCCGTCAAATCCCATCTCCTACATGCACATGTCTTCTTTGACAAATCTACTACATATTCCCCAGTACGACATTTCACATAGAACTGTGGGCCCCCAGACCACTCTACTTCACACTCCTCAGCTATTTCCATGGATTTAGCTAATTTTTGTTGAATCTTTGGACACAAAGGTCCTCTGGCTCTTCTCATCTTATCCCTCATTGATTATATCCTCTTCATGCAGCTAATATGCATGTCAATTAACATAGTCAAGATTGATTTTTCCCTATCCTCTAACATTACTTTATTGAAAACTTACACATAAATTGTTAAGTACTACATCACTCTTTACCTTAGTGGAGAAATGAGACTTGCTCCATTCACATGGATCCCTTTTAATTAACCACTCATAAGCACTCGCACTCTCCTTCGCAAGTTCATCCATCCAAAATTTCCAATCAGGCACAGTAGTCGACTTTGCAGCTTTCCATAAGTATCCTTTAAGTGCCAAACTCTTGAAATCAGTCCTAAAAAAAATTTGAATACATGTGTCTCACACAAAACCTATGTTCAGCATCATGGTACAGATCTTCGATAACCTTTTGTAATCCTTTTTGCCTATCAGTCATAAAAGTCCATTCGTTACTATTTACAATCCTTAAATCTTCGCCCAAATGACTAACGAACCATCTCCAACTTCTAGCATTCTCTGTCTCCACTATTACGTATGCTACGGGGTAAATACAATCATTGGCATCTAGTACCACGACAACAAGCATTTGTCTGCCAAAATTCCCTTTCAAAAAACACCCATCTAAGCCTAACAGTTGCCTACAACTACTCATAAAACCTCTCTTGCAAGCTTCTAAACATATATAAACCCCTTGAAACTTCGACTCATGCGTGGTAACTATACATGTGGATTCTAGATTGCTTCTCAAAATCTCATGAGCAAAAGACCAAAGCAGGCCAAACTGGTGTGCATTAGAGCCCTCAATCAACATCCTCGCTTGTCTTCTAGCTCTCCATGCAGTAACTCTATTGATTATTAATTTCAAATAATCTTTTACAGCCTTAATAATAAGTTCTGACTTCCAATCAGGGACAATCTTGAAAGTCTCTATGTACTTCTCAGCAATAAACTTAGCTGTACAATGTAGTTCTGACTTCCAATCAGGGACAACCTTGAAAGTCTCTATGTACTTCTCAGCAATAAACTTAGCTGTACAATGCCTATTTGTTCAATCTCGTATGCATGTGTGCTGTGAATTGAAGGTCTTAATTTGCACACAACCCCTATTCTTATTCCATGAAGCCCAAATCTTCCACTTGCAATCCTTTTTTTTGCACACTCCCTGTGCTCTCTTTTCATTATTCACCGTAAACTTCAAATTACGCCTAGTGACAACTCCATGATGTCTAACTGCTTTCTTAAATTCTTCTATGTCTTTGAACTCTTTTCCAACCTCTAGTTGTGGATTAAACTTCTCTATCTCAGCATCATACGTAGGGAAACGATAATTATTTTCCTCATCAGAAGAATAATCAGTATGTAACTCCTCCTCAGAATATGCATAATAGGGATCATCCAATTCCGAGCCATCATCTTCCCCAGTCGTTTCAAATTGACCAACCAAAACTCTTTCCTGTGCGTTTCTCTGATAATGAAAACCACCATCGTCCACATCATTTTCCGAGTCATTTAACTGGCACTCAAGTGGCACCAAATCTTCACTCTCATTGTTCATCACTAGAATGCAAAAAGACTATGGTTAATGTTTGGATATAAAATAAAAGGTAATTACAACGAATAAAGAACTGGGAAGTTAATTGCTTCATGTTATAAAAGTTCATACAGAAAATTTCATGAAGTTAATTGCTTCATATTATAAAATTTCCCAAAAAAAAAAAGAGTTGGGAAGTTAATTCACGAAGAAAATTTCATGAAGTTACTTTCTTCATATTATAAAATTTCATACACCAAATCTTCACTCTCATTTGTGAAGTTAATTGTTTTATATTATAAAATCTCCCAAACAAAGAAAGAACTGGGGCATTTGTGAAGTTAACTGAGACATTTGTGAAGTTACACTTCGGCCAGTGACTACTTCCTCCATTTTAAAATCAATTAGATAAAAATCCATTTTTTAAACTTTATTCCCATAAAGAAACAAATCATGTTCCAACAAAATAGTAAAAAAAAAAAAAATACCTTCTTGTGGTCTTTCTTGCTCATCTTCCAACAACGCATCTTCCCTGTGAGGGCCTTGTGGGTCACCTATGCCTTCCATTATCCCCACAAGAGAAGAATTCTCAAGCTCAATACGTTGATTTCAAGGAGAATTTCATGAAATTGAGAGGAATGGTGTTGGGGGTTCTCTTGAGAATGGGGGAGGGTTTAATCTGTCGTGAAGATGGGAGAGGGTTTAATCTGTCGTGATGTTGGAGGGAGATGGGTTTAATACCAGGTGGTAAATTTAATGGACGTGTTTTGCCACGTCATATTCCGTCACTCCACGTGTAATTTTCTGTTAAGTTGGAGAGACGGGAGTCGATTGAGTGACGGATGGGTAACTATAAGTAAAGATGAGTGACGGATGGGTAACCCATTTAAGTTGAGTTAAAAAGTGGTAACAAGTTTAAAGTTGGGTCACTATTGATTAAATTAACTCATAGATATAGTCATTGCATATGCTGGATTGTTCTGTCATTCAATTGCTTCTATTGAATTTCTTCTTTTTAGTATTCATTACTATGAACCAATATATTTTCCAAAGCAATTAGTTGTATCTGCTTCTACTAAATTTCTTCTCACCATTCATTACTATGAACCAATATATTTTTCCTAGCAATTAGTTGTATTTGTTTCATGTTTAACTCTGAAGTAAGAATATCACAGGTTCTCAGTCACAACCACTTCGCCATGTGGTCTTGTGCATTCCAATTGAGAAATAGATTCTATTGCAAAAATGCATAGTCAATATTAGTATATTTGACTAGAATATCTATGAGCTTTACATTCAATAACATATTTCTGTTAAAATTTGGGGTTCCATCTTAAAAGGTCAACCTTGTTAAGAGAAGTAGCCCAAGATCTTTATTAATTGGTTTGTGTCAATATCATTTATCGATGTGGGATATATATCCCTTAACACGCCCCCGCAAGATGGTGGCTCATTTGAGCAGACCAATCTTGAAATTTACGTGCTCTTGAAATCCACGTGCTCATTTTAGAGTTTTAACGGGATCGAATCGCTCGTTGGACCATAATGGGCTCTGATACCATGTTAAGATTTGGGGTTCCATCTTAAAAGGTCAACCTTGTTAAGAGGAGTAGCTCAAGATCTTTATTAATTGGTCTGTATCAATATCATTTATCGATGTGGGATATATATCCCTTAAAAATTTCAACATATAAAGATTTGTGATTTGGTAGTCCTGCAATGTGGACATTGTGCTTTATTGGGTCAAGTGTTTGGGATTATCGCACTGGTATGTGAATCCTTGCCAACATTTTTTTCTTCAATAAAGTCAGAACAAAACATCTGATAATTAGATATATTGTTTTACAATTTTATTTTTTTTGAAGTATTTCTACATTGTTTTCTAGACTTGTTAAGGTAACTAAAATTTTGTAAACTTAGTTATTGGCAGGAAATATTGGAAGAAACTGGCATACAAATTATGAAATTACAAATGATTTGATTGTATTACAAATATTTTTAGTATTGAATATTGTTACAATATGAATGCATGCTAAAAACCTCACACACACGAAAGGGTACATAAATAAAAGTGATTGACGGTAAGACTAGGTCTTTTAATCATGTGTGCTGTTGGAAGCCTTTTGTGAATTGTGAGGGTGGCTTTTCAAGTCAGCTTCTTGGGCTTTTTACTCGAATGAATGTTACTTTTGTTCTTCCTTTTTTTAATTGAGTGGAGTTGTCTTAGTTTTGTTATTGG
>CAIGRS010078183.1:0-11914 GCA_903798395.1 Fraxinus floribunda | reverse complement strand
TGGTAAACATGGTTTGCAAGAGGAATTTCTTTCACTACAGGCACCTGCTGTCCATAAAAGATCTTAATAGGTTGTCCACTCACTTTAAATATCCTACCATAATTAGGATCCTCAATTTCAATGGTCCCAGTATCGAAAACTTGTTTCACCACAAAAGTGCCAGTCCACCTAGATCTAAGTTTTCATGGGTACTTGTAAAGTCTAGAATCATACAAGTATACTTTTTGATTTGGTTTAAATATTTTTCTAAGAATGTTTTTGTCATGAAAAGCTTTCATTTTCTTCATGTAGATTATAGATTCTAAAACTCTCATAAGCATCATTCCTCAATTCTTCCAACTCATTCAATTGAGATTTTTTAAACTTGGCTCCTTCTTCTATATCAAAATTAAAATATTTAATTACCCAATAGACTCGGTGTTCAAGCCCTACACGTAAATGAAAAGGTTTTCCAAAAATAAGGCAATAGGGTGACATGCCTAGGAAGTCTTAAAAGTTGTACGGTAAGCCCAAAGTGCATCATTCAGTCTTAAAGATCAATCTTTACTAGTAGAGTTCACCGTTTTCTCCAAGATTTGTTTAATTTTCCTATTAGCCAATTCCACCTATCCATTAGTTTGGGGGTAATAAACAGTAGAAATTTTATGAATAACCCCATACTTTTTCATGAGTGCTTTGAATGAACAGCTGCAAAAATGTGTGCCTCTATCACTTATAATAACACATTGTGTGCCAAACCGAGATAAAACATTTTCTTTTAGAACCTAATGACCGTTTTATTGTCATTAGCCCTACAAGTTGATGCTTCTACCCATTTAGACATGTAATCAACTGCCACAATAATATACAAATAACCAAAAGGAGGTGGAAAAGGTCCTATGAAATCAGTTCCCAACAGTCAAATATTACAATTACCAAAATGGGATTTAGGGCCATCATGTTACGCTAGGACAAAACACCTAATTCTTGGCATTTTTATAAGATCTACAGTAATTATTAGTGTCCTTAAATAAAGCAGGCCAGTATAAACGACACTGTAAAATTTTTGCAGCAGTCTTTTTTATAGAAAAGTGGCCTCCACATGCTTGGGTATGACAAAAATTTAGCACATTAGGTATCTCCTCATCAGGGACAACGTCTTACAATAACTTTATCTTATCTTGTGCACACTACTATTTAGGAATCTCACCTTCAGCCAAATAGTACACAATGTGAGCAAACCATGGTAGAGAAGAGATAGAAAATAAATTCTCATATGGAAATTCATCTTTGATTGGCAATGTGAATACGTTATCCTCGAAATTTAGCCTTGATAGATGGTCGGCCACCACATTCTCCACTCCCTTATTATCTTTAATGGTGATGTCAAATTTTTGCAAAAGTAAGATCTACCGTATTAATTGCGTCTTAGCATCCTTCTTTGCAAAAATGTACTTAAGGGTTGCATGATCTGTTAAGATTGTAATGGGAGAGCCAATTAAATAAGATCTAAACTTATCAAGCGAAAAGACTACAACTAGTAACTCTTTTCCAGTAGTGAAATAGTTTATTTGAGCACCGTTAAGAGTTCTACTAGCATAGTAAATCACAAAAGGTTTACCTTCTTTGCGTACCTAAGAACCGCACCTACCGCATAATCACTAGCATCACACATGATTTTAGATGGTAATGTCAATCAGGTGGGTACATGACGGGTGTTGAAGTGAGTTTGTCAATCAGTGTTTTAAATGCATCTTGACATTCGGGAGTCCACTCAAAAGCGGCATCTTTATTGAGAAGGTTGCACAATGGTCTAGAGATAGATGAAATTTTTTGTATAAACCTACTATGGAAACCTCCATGGCCTATAAATGACCTAACATCTTTTATTGTATTAGTATAGGCAATTTAGAGATTAGTTCAATTTTAGACTTTTCAACCTCTATTACCCTAGAAGAAATTACAAGCCCTAAGACAATTCTCGAAGGTACCATGAAATGACACTTTTCCCATTTTAAAACTAACCCTTTTTCCTCACATCGTGTCAAAACTCTCTTCAATAATTTGTGCATAGATGTCAATGGGACGGGTATGGATTGGCGCAACCACCATTGTCCCCACCCCGCAGGGTAATTTCCCTCCTTGTGTCCGCCCCTATATCCTTTAAGTCAGGGATGAGATAGGGCATGACCTTAACCCTTTTGCTATCCCTTTTGAATTCAATTTCTAAAATATCTATTTTATTGGCCCTTCACCAAATATGATAATGTCATTGTGAATTTATGGAATAGCAATATATAGGTTAGTCACATCTATGAATAGTGGTGTGTAATCAATCATCATTTTCAAAATAATTATCTTTCATCAAAACTGAAATCCGCAAAAATACATTTACATAGCTAAAAAACACTTCCAATATATTCTACTTGTGCAAATTACACGCTTGGAAAATGCAACACTTCATGTTGTAGATCTTCAAGTGCTTGTATCTTCTTCTATAATGTCTATATCAGGCTCCTTAAAATTGATGATTGAAAAAGTTTTTATTCGTTAGACAAATGATGTATTTAACTATTTATTATTCAAGTCCATTTAAAGAAAAATCAATTTACCTCATGTTCAATATACCTTGTCACTTAACTTTGTACAACATCTAGAATACGATGTAGTTGACAAATGTTCTAACAAAAAAAAAAAAAAAACTAGTTAGAAGCAAAGAATAACACAAATAACAATTATGAAAAACGTAGATAATTGTATTTCTCATATCATGAATGTCAAAGCATAACCGATCTCGAGCACACATCAAAGCCTCCAAAGACTTTGGGTTAAGCCTATTTCTTTGTGAACTAAAAAATCTACCACGGTATTGAATGTAGACTCTGATGCCATTGTAGATACTGGGATGGCTAAAATACCTCTTGCAAATTTTTGCAATAAAAGATATTTTATTGAGTTTATATTCCTCCATGTTAATATGTCAAAATCAATTGATCTAGGCAGTGCAGGCTTGTCCAAGAAAATGTCAAACTTTAATATCATACCATTAGTACTAGACATATTATAAATAAATAAGTCAAATTAAGTCAACTGGTCTTTTTTTCTTACATTAGTAGATATTCTAGTTTGGTTTGAAGATTGAGTCATGTTCCCACTTAATCCATATCTTGTTTTGTACTCATTTAGAAACTTATTAAAATTTTTCTAACATTTTCAATCTCAAGATCTGAAAATTTCATTTCCATAAATCATTGTAAAATAATATTCAACTAACTTCATTTAAATCTTGGATCCAACAAAATAGGTATAAGAGTGGAGCCAATCTTGTCCTCTGTGAAATCCGTCCATGGTCTTTTATATAGGTATAAGAGTTTCGACACATCTCCATGGTCTTATAAATCATTTTGTGATCGTACTTTGGTACTTAAGCTACCCAAGTATGAGCATGGATTCAGACTGGTTGATATGGTGTTACGAACTATACCATGAGAGAGTAATCGCAAATCCTTGACTAAGCTATCTTGTCGATGTCGTTGATTGGTGGATCTCGACGGTATTCTGTGGCAACTTGGGAATATGCCACCTTCAATTAATCTTTTGATTGATATATGCTAAAGGGACACATTTGGTCCAACCCATTGAGTTATTGTCCCTATTTGGTTAGATAAAATCATATTTGTATAGATTTTAATAAAATTTGATGGAATGTGTGGTTGAAAATTGTGGATCCCATGAAGTATATAGTTAATTGTTGACTCACTTTTGTAGCTGAACCAAATATGGGCATTAAGTATACACTTTATTATGAATCTGGTGCATGAGTACTATTATGCCTCTTCTAATGAGGCTCTAAACAATGGCCCACACTTCACGCCATTGTCCTACTGGACTGAGCAGAGACCGTATATTGAGATAATGGAAGTGATTCATCACCTCAGTTGAGGTGCCATGTAGAGGCGAACCTCCATGGCTTAGGAGAGTGCTACAACCTACTACAAAGTGAATAAGAGACAATTAGCCTTTTTGTTGAGAGAAGACATCTTTTACTTCACATCGTCCAATAGATCTGCCATACAAAGATCTTCCTATGATTAATTGATGTGATATCCTTGCAGTAGATGCCTAACGATCAACTTTTTAGTTTACTTTTCAGAGATCAGATCTAGACTATAAGGTTACTACTTCTTAAAAACGTTTCAACACTCTTCAACTTAAGATTGATGTGATGACACCTAGGAGAAGATGCATCGGCCATCAAGATGAGGCCACGTGTCTTTTCATCAAACGATAACAATTTCTCATCTTCTGTTATAAAAGCTCACACTTAATGTCATTTGAAGGTAATGTGATTTTTACATACTCAAAGTAACATTTCTTAAGGAAAATCCACTTGAACAAAGAATAAGTGGATTTTCCAAAGGAGAAATGTTCTAAGTGAGTTTTATTCCTTAAGAAAGGATAAACTTTGAAGATAAATCAACTCAAAAGACCCCTCTTCGAATAAACGAGGCTTCCACCTACCCTAAGTGTAAGTAATGATGAAACTTCAATGAGAGCAAGGAAAGTCTTTGCAAAAGAGGTCATTCAAACTTATCCAACCCAGCGTTAACCTTCCCATCACAGAGACGCTAAGGTCGTAGTTTGCCTCACTAGAGAAGTGACTACAACGGCCACAAACATGAGAAACATTATGAGCAGAACTCTATAATGCAACAACTCATCTAACAAATGCAAGGGGTAGGCATGTATGCAAATGTCCCAAGGCCACAAGTCAAATGGGAGAACCTACAAGAAAAAGGGAAGATGTAAAGTGATAGGACTTACTTTTAAAGGCATAGAAGAGATGCCAGCCAAAGAGGGGTAGGAGTGGATGTACTTACAAACTTTTTAGTTGACCGAACTGTGAATGGCCCGTTCAATGGAGATGATAACTTTCCCTAATTTATGAATGAGAGCAAAGACCTAAAAGGTCCTCCAGCATCTTTAATAGGTTAAGCACCTGAGCACCTAGAAATAAGCTATTGTAGAAACCTCCCATACTAGGCCCTATGAGTAAATATAAGAGAATAGGCCTTGATGTATCCAAGATCTATCTAACCCGAACACTTGTACCCAAGGATGTCATGCAGTTGTTTCAACACTTTAGGAATGGCCATGCTTGGGCTCAAGCATGGTCACAGGCTTGAGCATGATTGGAAATGTGTGAGGAGGATACACTCGATGCCTTTGTTTTAAGTATTGGAGATTCTGTTCGTGTTTATTTTCCTTCGTCAAGTTCAAAAATTCACAAGTGCAGATTTTGTAACATCCTTAGTGCAGTTTGTGGGAAATGCTAGCAAAAGCCATGGTTAACACATATTTCGGACATCTTTCGGTAAGGTCGTCCACTCCTAATCAACCCGTTGTTAAAAATCCTCTAGTGCCATATGAAGAATCTTCTAAAATACAAAAGACACAACAATAGTTGACTTAATTACTGAGCCAATGAAATCCACATCCAGGGTCAACACTACAAGTTGGTTTTATGGCTGATGCTCGAACTTGGGTACATACCCCATTTTCGATATTGGTAATGCTGGAACCTCGGGCATATCCTGTTTGACTTCATCCTCAAGATCAGTAACAATGGACTCTGGCGAACTTGTCAGGATCATTTAGGATGGGATTACTACTACTTTGCTATAGAACACTTGGGGCTCAATTGGTTTCATCCCTAACACTCCGTTCACTCTCAAAATCTTATCGTATCCCTTGTTAGACATATTTAAATATCATCAGATAAAGGAATAGATAGAACTATTGACCTAATCAACTATCTCAGTGTGTACACAAACATTGTGAACTTGCAAGTTACACGGGGACCTGGTGATGTGCAAAACTTTTTAACAAACCCTGACTAATGCTGCTAGGGATTGGTTCTTTACCTTGGAGCCCAATTATATTGCCTAATTCTCAAACTTGGCCAACAAGTTCTCTGCTTTCTTCACAAATAGTAAATGCATCCCTTATGTAAATTCATCAGGGGTAAAATAAGTTCCTAGGTAACTTTATGACATAGTTTAACAAAGAAAGGCTTCATATTCCTGACCTACATATTACAGTAGTTGTCTCTGCCCTTACGTATGTCAAAATGTCTTTGTTAAAGACCTCACCGAAATCAATGATTGAGCTATTCACCTAAGGTGAAAAATATATTAACATAGAAGAAACCATGTATTCACAAAAATTTGTCCCGACCTCTGAGATACCTTAACAGAAAAGATAGCACGAGTCAAATCTAGGTCAAGACCATTGCTCGGGTTAAATAGAGATAGGAAATACAAATGACGTCACCCATATAAACACTTCTAGATCCAACATTATGATAGAGATTAAAGATATTAACGAACTTAAATGGCCCTTTAAGGATATGATCCCCTTCTAATACCAAAGACAAGAGCAAGTATTGTAACTTTCATCGAGACCATGGCCATACCACAGAGAATTGTAAAGCATTACATTGGGAGTTTGAGGCTCATTAAAAAAAAAAGGATGCCTAGGGGCTTATACTGGTCATGACAAACGCCTAATGAATGATCATAACAAGGAAAATGCCCCTGAGCCTAGGGGAGTGGTCAACCTACAACAAGAACCATTAACATTATCATTGGGAGAAGACTCGAATAGTAGATGTAAGCAATATGTCTGACAAGACACCTGAATCTCAAGGTCAGCTCATGACAATCTTGAAGACATTACATTTGGGTCTCGGGATTTGGAAGGTATATCATCAACTCATAATGAAGTCTTAACCATATAAGAGATTTTAGCTGACTTTGAAGTGAAAATAAAAGTCTTCTTCAGGGATTCAGAGGTAAATTCATCACCCAAAAGGTGTTGTCAAGCTTTCTCTTACTTTTGGTTTAGATAAGAAGTAAGTAACACAGATCACAACCTTCCAAGTAGTCTGTACCTCGATAGCCTACAACGCCATCCTTGGAAGACCACTGCTCAATGGAATCAAGGCTATAGTATCCACCTTCTACCTTACTATGAAATTTCCTACAAGTAATGGTGTAATGGTTGTGCACGAAGACCAAACAATGCTAGACAATCCTATGTTACTAGAGTTCGAAAACTAAGCACTGACGTCACGCAAGTTTTAGTGTTCGAGCTCAAGCTTGAACATTGGGAAAGACTTATTACACTAGGAGAATTGATAGAAACTTGAGCTTGGCAAAAAAAGTGACCATCAGTAGGATCTCGATGTCAATCTCATGGCTAAAATTATCACTTGTCTCTTACGTAACATTGATGTATTTGCACGGAAGGTTGATAATATGCTAGGAGTACACTAACTCAATATTAATACAGAGGCTAGACAGTCAAGTAAAGGAAGAGGTAGTTCGCACTAAAATGTAGAGAGGTCATACGTGAAGAAATTATTAAACTCGTCGATACACAATTCCACTGAGAGGTCATGTACCCTTATTGGCTCTCCAATGTTGTTCTCGTCAAAAAAGCCAATGGTAAATGATGAGTTTACGTTGAATTTACAGAGCTTAACAAAGCATATCCTAAGGACAGTTATTTTCTACCTTGGATTGACAACTTAGTGGACAGCACATCGGGCCACAAATTATATAACTTAAGATGCGGTTTTTACTATCTTCAAATCATCATGGGTGAGGAAGATCAAGAAAAGACATCCTTCATGACTGACTCTGCTATATATTGTTACAAGGTCATGCCATTCAGATTTAAGAATGCAGGGCAACATAGCAAAGACACAATAACAAATTTTTTCTAATTGGAAAAAAATTGAGACCTACGTTGACGACATGGTAATCAAAAGTAAACAAGTTGACCAATATATTGCTGACCTCGAGAAAGTATTCACCACACTTCGTAAATATCAGAAGAAGTTAAATACAGCAAAGTGTGCATTCGAAGTAGCCTCAAGCAAGTTCTTAGGCTTAATGAAATCACCTGTGAGCAAGAAAGAAGTACAAAAATTGACAGGCCGGGTCACCACCTTGAACAGGTTCATGTCTCGAGCATCAGATAGATGCTTTCATTTTTTGAAGGTTTTCAAGGATAATCAAAGTTGTGATTGGAATGAAGAACACAAAAAAGAGCGACACTACCAGTTCTCATGAAACTCGAGCCCAAAGATACTTTGTTTTTGCACTTAGATATTTCTCAAAATGTGTTAAATGGTGTATTGGTGAATGAGGTTAACAAGGCTCAAAACCCATCTACTATGTAAGCAAAGTATAACTCGACGTAGAGACCAAATATACATTGACTAAATAGCTTGTGCTTTCCTTGGTCATGGCAAGACGAAAGCTATGGTTGTATTTTCAATCCCATCCAATTCTAGTTCTCACAAATTGGCCACTTAAACACATACTTCAAAAGCTTGACATCTTAGAAAGACTATAAAAATGAGCAATTGAACTTGATGAATTTTACATAGAGTTCAAACCCTAACCTTTTTATTAAGGCCCAACCTTGGCCGACTTCATATCAAAAATCACTGCAAAGCCCAAGGGGCCATAGGATGACCCGACCATCGCAAAGAACACTTGTGGATGGGGGCATCTAACTTTTCGAGCTTGGGCGCAAGGATGATTATCATCCCATACAATCTTGAGCTAGAACATATCAAGAGTTTTAGCTATTCATAACTTGTGGTTGGTCAGATTGAAGGTGCATATGAAAGAAAACATGATAAAATGAGCTTATACCATTTAAAAGTTCACAATCTTCGTAGATGAACCAAGAATTGTGAAATTATGAAACTTACCCAAGCTGACAATTGTAAAGTCGACGTCTTGTCTAGACTCGTCTTCATAAAAGTAGATGGATTAGCAGGATGGTCTACATAAAAATTGTGATGGAACCTAGCATAAGTCAGACACATTTATCATGGACATTGATCGTGAACCCTTATAGATGGATCCAATAATTAACTTCATAACTAACAAAAATTTGTCAAAGGATCCTAGCGAAGCGATGAGAATTCAAGCTAGAGCACCAAGGTAGTGCATAATTAGAGGAGTTCTATTTATTCCATTGAAGTTTCATGCTCCATATCTTAGGTGTCTTGGACCTTCAACATCATCTGATATCCACGAATAAATAACCAAAAGGGAGGTGAAATAATTTTTGAAACTTTTTCGAGAGATTTATCCAAATTTAAAACAAGTTATGAATGAACAAATCAATCAAATAATTATGCACAAATATAAAAGCGATAAATAAAAGGGAAGTGATTGTGTAAATGAAACAATTGTGGAGGTTCAATCGAAAGCAATGATCTACGTCCTCCGTTGCCAAGCTCTTGGTCATGAACAAGGCTTTTCACTAAATTTGATTGACTTATGGCACAACCTAAAGCCTTATAATGCTTTTGGTGACTTACAAACAAGGAGCACCGACTTTTAATGAGAAATAATTTTTAAATTTTAAACTTCTCTTAATAATTGATATAAACAAATTAAGTATTAAGAGAGAAATTAAGTATTAAGAAAGAAATAGGATAACCCTTCAATGAATATAAAAAAAATTAATGTTGGATGAGAAAAATTTGATGATAAAGATAAATAAAGAATTTAATTCAATTAATCAAATGATTTGATAATAAATAAGACGTCAGATCAATTAAGTTTTGTAAAAAAATGTCTCACTTTAATGTTCTTAAAAATTCTTGCAACAAATGTAAAAAGTAAATGTGAATGTTACACGAACCGGACGTCCCTGCTTGAACCTAATGTCTACATTTTATAAGTTTGGTCCATTTTGGCATTATTCAATCCGATGTGAATGTTTTGAACAATGTAGGTATTTGAAGAACGTTTTTAACTTATTTTTCAAGGTGATATTGTAAAATTTGATCTAAGTTTAAATATGAGTTTGAAATTCTCATCTTTGAAAAATATTTATGGAAGTGTTTTTATGAAAATGGTTTTTCGTGCATAAAAATATGTTGTAAAACTTTAATTATTAATTGTTAAATATTGAAACTTTATACCTTTACAAATGCATATAAACGTCTAGTCTAAGATTTTCCTTTAATGTTTGACTTTTGAAGCTCTTGTCTCGAATGATCTTGACATGAATGCTTGACTTTCATCTCTACCTTTATTGTGAGAGTAATTGAAGTTCGTCACTGTAGCAGTGAAATATTTTACTAAGTGGGTAGAAACATAACCCCTAGCAACAATTTCAGAGCCCAAGCTTAGGTCATTTATTTGGAAATCCATTATTTACAGGTTCTGGTTATCCAAGGTTCTCATAACTAACAATGGCAAATAATTCGATAATTCTCAATTTAGAAACTTACGCACAAACCTCGGGATTGACCACCGTTTGATGTTTGTTTCACATCCTTAGAGCAATGGCCTTGCTGAGGTGACAAAGTGGATTATATTGCAAGACTTCCGAACAATGATTGGGAATGCTAGGAGTACTTACTCTGTCGAGCTACCCTCTATACTTTGGACATATGGAACATCTCACAAGACAATGATGGGTGAGACCCCTTTCATGTTAGCATTTGATATATAGGCTACAGTTCCAGTTGAAGTTAGCCTACCCAGCATGAGGTGACTCGAGCCTGAGGTCTAGGAACATGCAACTGAGTACCTTGACCTCCTTGAAGAAGTACATGAGTAAATTGTCCTAAGGGTCATACCTTATTAAACACAGAACAATGAAACACTTTAATTACAAGGTAAGATCTAGATGGTTCAGAGTCGGAGACCGTTTACTAAGAAAAGTGAAAGCAATTGGTCATACCCCTGATAAACTTGAGCCAATTTGAGAAGGACCTTTAAAAGTCATACGACAATTACACGGAGGAGCATACAACCTAAGAAATTCCTTAGGAAGACCACTCCCAAGACCATGGAATGTTAATAACTTGAAAATCTATTACAAGTAGTTTGTCGTACCTTGCTCAGTAGTTTATTTTGTTCTTTTTTATCATGTTTGTTTTAGTTGCTCTTGTATGCCTCGTGTATTTTGACTTTTCAGTTGGTCACGCCTACATACCCATATTTATTTTTTAAGTATGAGAAGTTTGTTTTGACTTGTAGTTGTTGTGATCTCATTCCCATAAAGCCACTTTTTTAACTCCTCCACCTATCATCAGCACAACTGCTACACAGACTACTACTTCTTTGCCACTAGACCATCCTACAGATGCTCCTTACAGGGTTGTTCCTTAAAGTTCACCAATTGTTAGATCATATGATCATTCAACTATTCAGGCATCGGTTCCCATCAGCTGTGCATCTATGACATTTACTTCTTCATACTTTGACCCTATCTTGAGGGATGTGCTCGAGAGGCCGTAGGGCTTTAGTAGTATGGATATGTCTGTTACATATTGTCAGCAGAATATGGAGGCTCCTTCATCTACATAGCAACTGGATTCAGGGGGTTTTCCTCAAGTCGAAGTGCATCAGCAGGATTCTTTTCGTAGATCTTCTTCTGATGACTTAACGGGTCTGGCTGGAAGGACAGATGATGATGGATTTGTCCCAGTGAGAGACATTCGAAAGTTAATGATAATTCACTGCCCAGGATGAGACCAGGAGTCGATTACAGGATACCTCTTCACGTACTTCCAGATAAGTGCCATCATTTGGAATGTGAGAGGTGTAGCTAGTGTAGCTACTCGCAGATGCCAAAGAAAACTTATTCAACTTCAACAGGTTTATATTTTGGTTATTCTAAAACCTATGGTTTTGGAGAGGAGGTTTGACTTTGTTCGTCGTTATCTGCATTTCGACACTGGGGCTCAGAATGAGTCGAATAAGATTTGGATTTTCTGGAATGTAGGTACTACCATTACTATTATTGATGATCATTCCCAGTTCCTACATGTCAGAGTTGTGGATCCCAGATTAGCATGACCTATTTACTTGACTTCTGTCTATGCTGCTTG
>CAIGRS010078171.1:0-13461 GCA_903798395.1 Fraxinus floribunda | reverse complement strand
TCACACATTCTCCAATAAAATAATATTACACGTAAATCCAAAATTTTTCCTTATTTCTTAACCAGGGGCGGAGCCCAGTAAGGCCCAGGGTGGGCACAGGCCCACCCTGAACTTCTGGGCTCAAATTTTTCTGGGCTCGTTTTTTATTTTTTTATTTTTTTAGTTCTATGCTAACTCCCACTGTCCCAACCCAAGAGAAAAAGCCCAAAATGCTGAGCCCAATTACAAAAATTTAAACCTCGTTCACAAATTACTCCTTCCTCTGCTCGACTCCTTGCCTGCTCCGCCTCCAGCCCTCCACTGTTCGCATCCAGCCTGAAGCTTCATTCGCAGTTCGCACCGGCACCTCAACTCCGGCATCTTCACAGCCTGGGCTCAAGAATCGCTGTTCAGATTCTTCAGAACTTCCACCCCATCTAATCTTCGCAGCCTTCGCCTCGCGCCCTCGCACTCACACGCAAAACGGCAGAAGGTAGAATATTTTACATTTTTACTATTATTTTCTTTTTTCTCCATTGAGTTTTTTATTTGTTGGTTGAATTTATGAGATTTGGCTTTTTCTCCAGCCTCCGGAGTTGGAATCTCTTGCGATTCTTTTTGTTTTCGAGCAGCAGATGCCTTCAATTCTACTGGCAACTCGACAGAAGGCAGCACAGCCAGTCGCCAGAGCAGAAGAAGGTGAAGCCCCCGAAGTAATCTTGTTTCTCTTTTCTTTTTATTTGTTTAATGTTTCGAACTTTCAATTTTTTTTTATAATGAACTTAATATTGTTTTATGAGTATTGTATTTGATTTAAAATTATGTTCCACTTTTGTATTGTATATGGAATTAGCTTTGTGAATTCATTGCTCAGTGAAATGTGAATTGCTTTTGCTTCTAGTATTACTGCCTCTATGAATTGCTCTATTTGCACTGTGAATTGCTTTCTGAATTGTTTTTATTTTGCTTCTAGTATTTGTGATTCTGTGTTGAATTGCTTCCAGTAATTGGATGTTGTGAATTGTTGAGGAAAGTTTCTTGAATCTTTCCACTCAATCGCATACATTGTAAAAATATGTTGTGAACAAAAAAGTCTGACATGTGCTCTAAGCCAATAGCTCATCTGAAAAACTGATCATAGTCAAATTAAGCAACATTCCAAGAAACGGAGGGGGTTCTATTAGATGCTTGAGTGTCAGTGATTTTTGTTCAAGTGTCAGAATCACAATATTTAATTTGCTCAAAGTACTGTTTTTTGGATTTTAAATCTTTATTATCCTTACAACTAGATTGATTGAAGCTTGCTAATTTTGCAGGACAAATTGAATATGCTCTTGCTCCTATGATTGTTGGGGGTGTAATGTTGGGCACTGACCAATCTGTCATCCTCCACATGCCAGATATTCCTCCTGCTACTGAGGCACTTGATGGATTGAAGATGGAATTGGTCAATGATGCACTCCCTCTTCTCAAAGGTTAGTAATTTACTCCAGAGTAGTGAAAATAATTGTCAATAGTTTCATATATTTTGACATTTTATGCCAAAGTGGAATATGGGTTAAGAGTGGATAACTTTTACTTATATACTATGCTATTTAAATCATGAAAGAAGGCATGGAGAGGAAAAATGTGATATCAAAGAATGTTTACATATACAAATCACAGGCTTCAGTTCTTGAGAGGCATGTTGCTGCCAACTGCAAGGTGATTGGGTTGTATTGATAATTCTTGATAAACTTTTTTTATAGAATAATGTTATGTCATTTTTTGTATTGTCGTTATATCATTTTATATTTTTATCATAATTAAATTCATGGTCAAAAAGTCAAAGTTTGACATTATAGTGTGCCCACCCTGAAAAATATTCCTGGTTCCGCCCCCGCCTAAAACCTTCTTTTAATAAACCCATTCTCGAAATTTTATTTATTTATTTTAGAAATATATAAATTACTAAATAAATAATTACGTTATATTAATGAAAATACTAAATTCATTACTAAATATATTATTAAAACATAATACAATTAGAACATATTAAAAATATTTGTTTTATGTATCGTTTTTGTTAAATAAAATTAGATTAATATCGGTATGTGGTTATTTTAATATATTTCATGTGAAATATAAATAATCGTGTTAATTATATTTTTAATTTGTTTATTCTTATTTTAATTAATTGATTAATTATTATTTTCAACATTTCAAATTTATAATAATAATTGTATTCAAATTATATAACACAAATACCCTTCAATCATTTTTTTGACAAATAAAAAGAGGGGCAAAAGGGACTTTGCACCATTTGGTGTTTTGGTGCAAAGTAAATAGTGTTGCACCAAAACACAAAAATGGTGCAAACTTAAGTGCTACATTGAAGTGGTTTTGCTGGTGCAGCACTATTTATTTTTGCACCAAAACACCAAAATGGTGCAAACTTCGGTGCTACATTGGAGTGGCTTTTCAACCAAATTTTGCACCAAAATGATGTTTTGGTGTATACATTGGAGATGCCCTAACAAGCAAATTAACCCCCTCAGGGGGGGAATCTGCAGTGAATATTACAACCCATCATTGTGTTCCAATCAACAGTATCTTTACATGACACTGGAATTTCATCGAACACTTTGCCTACAGACACTGAGTCATAGCGTGTAGCATACACCTGAAGAATGGCTTATAAGAGGAATGAGTTTGGTAAGTAGGCCGATTGTGATGGTGGCAGCATGGAGCTTTCTGCTTGCTTCGAAATCTAATTGTCTAGCTCATGCTAATCGTTACTTCTGAATATAACATTTCTTGTACAAGGCCTGCGTTGTGGATTTAAAAGCACATTCATCGTCATTCTTTAAAATAAGATATTAGATAGCGGGAAAAAAAAATAATTTGCAACTACAATGAAATATGGAATGACTGGAAAAAAGATTTCCAAAAAAACGGAAGCAACATTCTAGAAATCCAACAAACAAATTCGACTATAATTCTATATCATACTGTTAAAATACTGTGTAATTGTACAAAAATAGATGCTAGACCAGGTAATAAATTTCAGACTTGCTCCCCATCCGGCTTACTCCAAAAACCAGCAGAGCAACCGAAAAGCCTCCAACAAAATTTCCTAAATTGTGAAGGTACGAGATTAAAATATTACAGTTGAATTTCGTAAGTAGGATGAATTGCAGAATCCATATAGCTAGCCTGCTTTAGGCTGCAGAGCTATGGATTCCATTTCCAGCTTTCGAATTTTGACCCGTTTTTTAATGTATAAATAAAATTCTATCAATGCATACCAGATTACGCTGTGGTTTCATTTGGGGAAACCAGAATGTTTCCATCTGGGAGAGGGCTACATCCAGGTTTCAAGTGTTTTTCTTTCGACTTCTCCAATTCTTCACTAGGAAAAACTTCCAATTCCAAAGATGGAGCTATATTTTTCACATGCAACCATGTTAATTGCCAGAAACTGTCCCCTCCAACAGGATCACTCGGCACAAGAATCCCACTGCTCTTCAAGATAAGCAGTGTGTTCTTGAGAAGCTCAGGGACTAATTCATGGATCTTTTCACTTCGTTTCCCTCTGATTCTCATCTTCATGTATTTGTCCATACAACTGAGAACCCTTAACCAAAGTTGGCAGAAGGATGTTGATTGCGAGATTTCTTGCAATGACTGTAGAAATGCTTTTGACAATAGCTTGAGGGACACAATCATCGATCCTTCCATGTTGCGATATTCCTTAGGAGAATTTTGCTGAGCCGCTTCCAGTAATTCATCAAGTAAGGTGAAGATCACCTGATCAAAACATTGCAGCCACAAATCATTTGGTATATGAATCCCATCTGATCCTGTCAAGCATCTTTGTAACGACAAGATGGCGTGATTCCTGACCTCTTCTCTCGAATCTAAACAAACTTTTTTAAGGCCCTGTATAAGCCTCATCCACATTTCGAGTATATCCTGGGACATCTTTATAGCTGCCTCCTCATCCACAGCTTCCTTGGTCTTTTGAAACCATCTCACAAGACAAGCAATTGAACCAGCCATCAGATCTAAGGATCGCACTGATCGATCAACATGACCAACTCGAGACTCGGCAAACTGCCTGGCCGCATTCAAGCAAAGAACGTAATTTGTAGGCAATAGATATGACCCATCAGACATAATAAAAGATAGGGTCTCAAAACCAATGTCTGATGCTTCTGGATGTCGAGCTGTAATTGAAAGTAAGGATATAATTGTGCGCCAGCCCATATGAGATCTTATCTGCATTGCATTTGCTTTCACGAGATGCATTACTTCCTGCGTGATTTGTTCACAATAAGCATCTGCAACCCGGGCATCCAGTTTCAATACCAGTTGCAGAGATTTGAGAAGCTCATCGGTCAGATTTTCCTTGTAAGGAAGCAATCGCTGACATATTCGAAGAAGCCCGAAGACAGCCTTCTCAACAAGAGCGCAGGGCATTAATGTTGATTGAACAACATTGGCTATGTGTTCGTAAACATTCTGCCACAACAGCATGATTCTGTCTCGGTTGTTTAGAGTGATTGCAATCAGCAGTTCTAGACAAAAGACGGCTGTGTCCTCATCTTCCAGATAATTATTTCCCTTGCTAGAACACCCTCTGGCCAATATAAGAGCATGAACAAGCTGTGCTAGAGATTCTCCTTGTAGAAACTTACTTTCAGCAAAGATGCTATCAATGTGGCAATTTTGTATCATCTGGAGAGTACGTTGACGAGCAGCAAGCTGTTCTTCTGAAGGTTGGGGTGCAGGCTCTTCCGTATCGAGAGATAACAGTAGGCTAAACCGCCCAATAAGGCCAGATGATTTCCTTGCAGGAACTGTTGCTGGCACCTGAGAAGCTGGGGAGGAAGTTGCTGCTGGTGTTGCATGACCAAGAACAGGAGAAGAGTCCAAGTCATCAGCAGCATCGCTAGCAAGACGAGTAGGAAGAAGGCCTAACTTCTGCAAACTTAAAATGCACTCCACTATGTTCCTCCAACCAGAGCGAATGTGATCGCCATAACGGTTTGCAATGGTAAAAACTGTCACGGTTGCCATCTTAGCTTTGGTATCATCCCCAAAATCAAGAATAGATTCTTCAACAAAAGATGGATGCATGAGGGTCGTAAATTCGCAAAGAGAGACAACCAAGTCATTCAACACTTTACCATTATTATATGAAGCTGAAAGTTTGGCAATGGCCAAAAACCCATCAATGCATGACTGCAAAACATCTTCCTGCTCCGCATGTTTAAATACCACAGAAATAGCAGCAATTGATGGACCAGATAAAATAGCAAACATATCATAGTCAAAGTGACATCCAGATTCGCTTACGAAAAATGGTGAAGTTTCCCTTGCTTTGTGCACTAGACCAATCCAGTGGCTTCGTGTCATAACCGCAACACCAGCAGCTTGTTCTGGAACCATACGAATCTCATTGTCAAGGATAGAGTGATAAAGCTCAGACAAATACTCCCTAGGTAGATCATTTCCTCCATTTATACAACGATTGTTGCGAATAAAATCTTCTTCTCTCATCTTCTTTTTCACCTGTGCATTATGCAGGTCTGTGTTTAGCATTATCATAGCATATGACAGCACGAGAGCAGCATCTACATTGGCAAAAATGTTTGGCGATTGAAAATAGTAGCTCTCTGCAAATGCCTCGAGCACTCTCATAATCTTCTGAGACTCTCCAGGCAATCTGAAAGTTTCCAAGAAAATGCGCAAAGCAGCATCCAAATTCAAGCCCTGAAAATTGAATGTCCTAGCAAATTCATGAAGTACCTGAATATAAAATTCATCATGGCTTCCTAGAAAATCGCCTACAACAGCTTTATCTAAACCAGCTGTATATCTAAAGAAGTGTGCTACACTTTGAGGATCAAGTGGATCAGGCAATAAATGCAATGCTTGAAGAAATTCTAGACCCTTCTTGGGCTCTCGGTTGAAGTGATCGACTCCAATCATTAACTTCCTCTTTATGTGCTTCATCCTATGGATAAATGGAACCCATTGATGAGGTTCACCGTAGCTTTCATATTGCAAGGTCCAAAATGGATAATATTCCTGAAGTTCAGGTTCGCCCTCATCTAAAGCTGTTGAATCATGACCTATTCTGTCAGCCATGCCCTGAACCAAAGCAACCAGACCATCCAAAGAAAGAGTGTTCATTGCAGATAACGGGCTGTTCACTGGAAAGGCACTTTTTGATAACAAGTTTGAAAGGCCTTCAAATACATTGCTGCAGGATATGTCACTATCATAATTGGCAAACATCTCAGCGACAAATGTAGGCTGCCTGCAAAAATCAACAAGAGCCTCCATAGCAACCTCCTGCTGTTGGTAAGACACTCCATACTTGCTTTGCAAGATCCTCAATAACACACAGGAGATAAAAGCTTCAAGCTGAAGTTTTAACTTAGTACGAAGATAATGATACAGATTGAGGACAATGCTACATACTGTTGACAGAATCAGTGGACTCATTGACAAACCAAACTGCATCAGGTTGTAAAACAATTCATCCTGTATCAGAGACAATAATTTAGGGTGACTTTCAAAAGTAGCCCCACCTAATTCTATTGCTGAATTGATTAAACCCAATGCAAATAGAGGAACATCTTCATCATATGCTATAGGATTAGTTCTAGGACCAGTTTCTATGTTCTCCATCACATTAAGAAGAGAGCACAGGAAATGTAATATTTCCACCATGCATGGGACCCCATATGGATCCATCATAGAATAATCTCCATTAGATGAGGTAGCTTTCCCTTGTTCAATCTCATTTATTTTATCACCCATCTCGACTGCTATTGTGTATGCTGGAACATCTGAGTCGCCTTCCAGTTTATTATTGTCAGATTCTGCACTGTTGTGACCGTTATCATATTGTTTATCCTCAAAAGTTTGATTTTCTGCTGGCACACCAACCTGCAATGGAAGTACAAGCTTCACAAATTAATAAAGAAATAAGAAAACGGACAGTGCCTCAATTTTTTTTTTTAAAGAAAAAACCATAAATGCATCTATTCTTTCAACCACATCAATCATATACAAAATATCCGTAACAAATGGGAATGACCTCAAACTACTATTTTTTGCTAAATAATAACTTGACCTAGCTTTCAATTGTAAACCCTCAAACCATGCAAGAAGTTTTCATCAACAACAGAATTGGCCTCAGACAACTGATAAAATGGTTCTTTTTAATAATTACAGTGCTCAATCTAACCTTGAATAGCACAAGTTTGATGATCCTGACTTTTATATATATCTTTGAATGGTAATGACTTGTAAGTCATTTACATTAAATATATTCTACTGAAAAATTTACGATGTCAATAATTCTTTTTGTTACCTCTGTGTTAGGATAAGACCTGCTTCCTTGAGCCAATATATGTTGTGTATTGTCAACGTTGGGAAGGTGTGAAAAGATACACCTGATCAGTTCATGCATTGTGTGGCGTGATATCCTTTGAAGGAGTTCACTTTTAGAGCTTGCTTGATGAACAATTCGAAAACAAGTATTTATAATGCTGCAGACATGATGGTTATTCAGATTAACGGATGCTCTATTTTTCATGCAAGCCAAAAGAACTTGAAGAATCTTCATCAGTACAACTTCTTCAGAAGCAGGATCTGTCACCTCAAAACGGCAGCTTGTCACAGCATCAACTATTAGATGTAAAGTGTTATCAACATTCACAGTTTCTAAATCAAGTATCTCTAGATTCAAGATTTTGTAAACAGATGAAAGAGCAACTCCAGTGATCGGTGCACCAGTTTCATCAGATTTAATCACGTCCAGAAATGGCCGGAGATACACAACAGGATCAACACTATGCCACTCATGCTGCCACAAGAAAATCTGTTTCCGCAGTTCCTTAAAGGATTTTATGAGAGAATGCTCCATCTGCTCATCATCAGTGGCATACTGAACTCCCCACCTTACATTTCTCCTCATTACAGCCAAAACTGCACCAATTTCTGAATTCACAATACAAGCTAAGGCACCGCCTGAAGGCTTGGAGGAACATGTGGGCTTAACTAGCCCATAGGCTTCGTTTTGTCCATTTAGGCACCTCATAGTGATCTTGCTTATAAAACTCTCTTAAACTCAACCGTGAAGGGTGCAAACAGCTAGCACGTGAAGGCTTTTCTGCCTGGCCAAATCATGCCTTTTACAATAATAGAGAGATCAATGAACTGACTTGTACAATTTTACCAAAATATGATGAGTAAATATATGAATGCGGATCAAAGAAAGAAATAAGGGGGTAACAATAAGAATTCTTCATGAAATATAATTTTTATTTTAATGGGAAGCAACATGATTAAAATATGTCTTCTCCTTCCCAAATGTAGCATACAAAAATGGAGCTTTAAAAAACATAAAGCTGCAACAGATATTAACTCCAAGGACTCAGCTTCATTATTGTTATTGAAATATATCTGAAAACATTTCCTGTCGCTGTGTTAGTAATTGCATCATGGTCATCATGTTACATGCGATCTCCTCAAATAGCAAACATGATCTTAATCGGAGATAGCTTCTGCATAAGAACTTATCCCATGAACTGAAAATATTTTTAGACAAAATATAAAATAGTAATTTTGATGGGAAAAAAAATTTAGTGGAAGAGTTCAAAATATTTTTAGACAAAATCACCTCATAGTGGAAGTATTCAGTATTTTACTGCCGAAATGTGAAAGAGTTAAATTTCACACAAATTTATTCTCTTTTATTTTCACATTAACTAAAAGTAAAAGCATTCTACAGAGAATTATAAAACGAAGCAGACTTAAGATTGGGACCTAAACATCTATAACCCAAAAAAAAAAATCGGAGAAAAAGCGCTCTTCAGTGCCAATAACCCATTTTGTAGAATTCGCATTGATATCCAATTCATGAATAAACTACACGGATTAAATATTCAAATAATTTCATTTCCTGCCGAAACTAGTAAAAAAAAAAAAAACCTTTAAATCCAAACTAGACAGATCTAACTCAAGAGCAGCTAAACCCAAACGCTCGAACAAAATCACGGCAAGATCTATCACATCCACTCAAGCAATCAAAAACAAAATTGGAGTCTGAATGTGAATTATAGGAACCGGATCAACGAAGAACAGAGGGAGACATACCAATGGAGTCGTCGCTACCGCCTGCGACGAGAAGAGGAGGAACAGTTTTGGCATCAGATTTAGAATTTCCGATTTGTCAAATTCTGATCGAAGATATTCAACGCGAGATTTGCATAACACGTTTTTGCTTTAATCTCAATCGCGTGTTTTTGTGCCTCTAGTCTAGGTCTCTAGGACGAGGAAAATGGAAAATTTTCCGTTTTTACGCGTAATAATAAATTGGAGATACGAATATAGTTGGATAAAATACGCAAATGGTCACTCAAGTTGTAGTAAAATATTTATTGGGCTCCTCCACTTTAATTTAATGCAATCAAGTCACTGAACTTACAGAAACATTTCGACAGATCACTCAACTTCAATTGTTGCAATCAAGTTGCTTGACTTATAGTTTTAGTCCAATTTAGACACTTGTCCAATTCTGTTAATATATTCAATTTTGCTACACATACATTTTAGTTGATATTCTACTTTAAATTGTACCATATGGCACATAATTTTACTATTGATTTCTCCAACACTTGAAACAATCAATAACCTCGATTTTACCACGTTGAAATGTCATCCAAGTTGTACCCAAATAATGTACAACTAGCATAATTCTAGTAAATTAACCAAAGTAAATTTAATTAATGATCACTAAAATTCAAGTAAAAAATTTCAAATTGATCCTTGAAGTATTTTTTTGATTTATTTAGTCAGTGAAGTTAACTTATTTTATATATTTGGCCCCTCATTTAGCATGATTAACCTCATATTCGGCATAACAGATGTTAAATATTAACGTTGACTAATGGTTATCAAGGAGATCATTTCCTTCTAGATGGCCTCCTATTTTAGCTCTATTATGACCTATTACCATTAATTAAAGATGAAAAATAAGTATGGTTAAAATGAGCATTTTATAATTATTGAATTAAATGAGATGGCATTTTACTCTGAAAATCTTTGATTTTTTGACATGGATTCAACAATCGATAGTCGATGACATGGTTAAACGGCCTGACGTCATCAAGTCCAAAAATGTTAAAGATAAACACTTATTTTACGTGTTTGGAAATAAAAAAGAAAAAAAAAGAATAGAATAGCCTGAATGTAACCATGTGATAAAGCTATAGAGGCATACTTGATAAACTGAATTAATGATTAATGACAGTATACCTCCCCTCCCCCCTAAACGTTCCTATTTACGATATATCCCCTACCTATTGGAAATCGTAAAAAACCCTCTTATTTCAAACGTTTTGTGCGAAAAACACTCATGTCGTCAACATTCGACTAGTGTGTCATTAAATCTCATGAGAAAAGGAGGTAAACAGATAAATAAGGGCAAATGCGTCAATTCATATTTTCATCTTTGATAACACCTACCCACACGAAGAGGGGGATTTTGTGCAAGACAAAGAGACACGAAGGTTGAGATTCTTCCGGTTACTAACCTACGTTGTACGATCAGTTCCTTCTTCACCCACGATAGTAGAGGTTTCCTTGAGAACTTCTGAAGTTTCAACAACTGTCATTCTTCAGTGAAGTAGTGCGACATAAGTTGTAGAAGCGGGTTTTTATTTAAATTAGTTGTTTTTTTTTTTTTTTACAATTTGATTGTGATTATTGAGAATGGAGGCTCCAAGACTCAGAGTGTTTAAAGAAGCTCCTATGTATGGTAAGTTACTATGTTGTTTGCTATGGGTCTTAAACTGATTCTTGTACTAACCCCAGTCGAAATACATAAACAGCTTCACAATGGCTATATACACTTGTGGTGTCTTCTTCGATAAGCTGAATAATATCAAGTATGAACATGGTACTGTGATGTTTGTGGACTTTGTGAGGGCTGATTACTTCAATAAAGAATGGTTCCATGCTTTTAAGTATGTTTGTGGTGACTATAGGCCTTTAGAATTTTACTTCAAGATGTAGAAAGGTAATTTGGGTATTGTTTTGAGGAGGTTGCTAGTGAATCTGATATGAGGAAGATGTTGAAGGACCTTACAGGACATAACTTGCTTGAGATTTATGTAGTTGTGCCTAGTCAGACAGCAACTTTACCTTAGTACCATACCAAGAACCAGTGTTTGAGGTCCCAGAGAGTAGTACCCGTAATGAAGGGTAAAAATACTACATAAGGTTGCTACATCCCGATATTTGAATGTGTGCCTGAAAATGTAGAAGAGGCGTGGTCGCAATTAGAGAAAACACTCAGTACGAAGTTGGAGTTAGCACTTCACAACTAGATTAGCATAAAGAGAACCCGAAGATGGGTGAGGAAGAACCGAACGATAGAATGGAAGATGAAATTAAAGGCTTTGTGGAAAGTGATTAAGAGGTTGAGGATGAACCTGAAGTTGGTGGCGAGATCAAGGAGCAAGCTAATTTTGGTTTTGGATTGTACAATGGGCAAGATGTTAGAGACGCTGACAACGGGGAGTCAGATGAGTTACAAAGTTTTTATAGTGAAGAAGATTAGGAAAAACATCTAGAAAGAGGGGATGAATGGATGAATTCATTCCCTTGACCGATATGGAGCAACCAAATTTCCAAAAAAAGTTATCAACCCCACCCTCTCGATGATGCTAATACATTTGAACAATCTCCCTTAAGTATTCAATACATTTTGATATATCGCCCTCCCCCCAAATAAAATGGTTCTATTGTAAAACTCCCTTTGAAGAAATATGGTTTGCGCTTTACGTCCCTCACTTTTTCATTTTGTGCGCTACATGTATGGTTTTCAAGAGAAAAACAGCTTTGAAACTAGCCTTAACTGAGCATTCTGTAACATCAAACCAAGAAATGAAGTACGTTAAGGGTGAAGGGTATAGATTGGGAGCAATATGAAACGAGAAATCGCGTGAATAGCTATTGTACACAAGCAAGGTGAAAGATGAAAAAAGTTTTGTAGTGAAGACTCACAATGGTGACCATAGTTGTGCATTGATATACCGGAACATGTGGCTAATTCCGAAGTACTTAGCCCATAGGTATTTGTCTTCGTGAAAGGATAAGCCTAATATGTCTGTGAGTGCATTTTTTGATAAAGTTAAAAGGGATAATTTGGGAGACGTGACTAGGTGGTAGTATTACTGAACTAAAGACTTGGCAATGAAGATATTATGCGGCGCCGTGGTTGACCACTACAAAATTTTGTGGGATTGTTGTGAGCATCTAAAACATACAAATATTGGTACAACTACGTAGTTGGAGGGTCGTGCAAGGGAGTTTAAATATTGTAATATGTCTGGGTGTACTGAAGGTGGGACTCATGAGTGGATGCAGAAGGGCAATAAAGTTGGATAGCTGTATTTAAAACTGATCGAGGGGCCAGTTATTAACAGCAGTAGGTGTAGATGGTAATAATGGGGTGGGAAATTTTTTGCATACTCTTCTTCGGCGTTTGATAAGGTAATGTAGGATCTTAGCTTGATTTCATTCATGAAGCGTATTTTTAGGACTAAATGGAGAATAATTACAAATAAAAGATGGGTAGTTATGGGTTATCCTATTTTGACATAAAGTGGTGATAGATGGAGAGACACAATGATAGTTGGCAAGATGTGATTGAATGAAATAGTTAAATGTGTTCAAAACAGTCTAATGATGAAGTGTTATGTGTCATTATGTGAACTATTGTGTCAAGGATTATGTCACTATAGCATGATTCAGATAGTTATATTATTATAAATTTTGTTAAATTTGCCACATCTGAATTGATGTGCAAAACCCCCATCTTTTCCTAATTTTTATATGACCTATTGAAAATCACAAAAAAATCCCCATATTCGAAACATTTTGTACAAAAAAACCCTTCCGTCAAATTTTTCGTTAAAAACATATATATATATATATACACAAGTAGAAAAAAACACTCAAATAATATCTCTATAAGAAACTTCAAATTGGTAGTCAAAAGCACTTCTCTTAACTCCTAAATCTCTCACCTCAAAGATTCTTATTTGGAATGAGAAAAAGAAATAATGAATTTGGGGTGATGGATTTAGGAGGATTTTAAAAGGGATTAAATAAAATGATAAATCTTTGGGGAAAAAGATCAAGTGGGTGGGGTGGAAAATAAAATTTTAAAAGCTTGGAATTTTGGGTGGTACATAAAATTTTTTTGGGTATAATTTGTGAAAAAATAAAAATAAAAAGTTTGGATAACGTTTTTATTGTTTTTAATGACAAATTTGATGGTAAACAATTTTTTGAACAAAATGTTTTATTTCTGCGATTTCCAATAGGTAACATTTCTAGGGGGTTTTCTACTATTTATCCGTGTTATATTTATATCCCCAACTTTTTCATCGTATATTTATCCTTAATGATAAC
>CAIGRS010078149.1:0-12854 GCA_903798395.1 Fraxinus floribunda | reverse complement strand
ATGTGAAAATGTGTGGTGAAAAAGTAATGAAATTTTTTTGATTTGTGTGTAATATTATTTTATTTGAAGAATGTGTTGTTGAAATGAAGAATGAGAAAGAGAAATTAATGGGTGTCAAACGGGAGCTATATATCTAAAGAACGTTTTATTCATTATAGAGAATATTTTTAAATTTAGCCCATGTTTGATGCACGTTAAAATGAAAATAATGTATTTTTTTGATGATGTGATGGTGAATATGTGGTTGAAAACGAAGGAAAAGTTATTGAAGTGATGAAAAATATTATTTTATTGAAAAACGTGCGACTGAAAATGAATAGAAGAATAAAAATGAAAATTATAATGTGGCTCAAATATGGTTTAGACGGTCTAAAATGTTTTCTATTTCATTTTGCTTTTTCAAAAAACATTTATTGATTTCTCCTCATTTTTTATTTGACAAATTTTTTTTATGTCATTGGTCAATCAATTCAAATATGATTTAAATATTTCAAATAGTAAAATATTGAAATTTGTAGTTTAATAAATGTGATCATTATAAATTAAGATTAGAGAGCGAGTTTGACTCTTCAAATTTGAAAAATCAAACTCAAAAATAGAATTTTGAATAATATTTGGGAATTCCAACAATTTTTTAGGGTCTATTTGTCTCCCATTTTGGGAGAAGAAATAGATTTTTGAATAATATTTTTTGGAAAATGTGTGGTTGAGAAGTAAGTTAATTTTATTAATTTGTGTGTATAATATTTTATTGAGTGAATATGTGATGAACATTATTTACTGTAGCAAATAATATTTGAGAAAATTGATGATAAACAGCTGCTTAATCGATACAAATTGTGACCTACCGAATCCCGATATTGCAGATATTTCAATTTAAATCATGATTACAAGCCAGCTTGGAATGAAATATATCTAATCACTAGAAGGTATCTGTCATTATTTTACAGCTGTCTTTCTTGTGGGATATGTAACTCGATTTTCCTTGGTTAGGACTTTGGATTATTAAACTAACGTCAGTAGCTTTTGACTTTTTAGGTATGCATCGACCAATTTTTTAATTATTATTATTATTTGATTTTCAAGAGCAGAAACATCTCATGCATGATGCATTCATACTTTCCTTTTTCCAACCTTCATTTATCGAAATTTTAATATAAAATTTACCAATTAAATTAAAACGTCAATTTATTATGAACCATTTATTAACCAGAATTTGTAATACAGATTGTCACGCGATTTCAGATTTTCGATAAATATCCATAAAAACCAAACGATATTACACTTACAGAATATACGAACTAAAATAATTGCACGATGACAAGTAATTCTTACCATCTCACTTAAGTTATTGAAATAAGATAATTTGTAAGTGAAATTACAACCTTACAAGTTAAGCTCAACTAAAGGGTTGACATCCCAATTATAAGCAACGTTTTGATGCATGCATTAAAATGGATCAATTTTTCTAAGTTTGACTAAGAAATGGAGACTTCAGATCCAAGAATTGAGCTGTAAACAAATTAGTGAAAGACAGGTGGGAAAATTCTCGACTTCAGGTAGTAGGTACAAGATTTAAGGATAAACCAACTTCTATAATGCACGTGCTATCTTACAACGTAAGCTTTTGATTTTTCAACATCAATGCAGTCAGCTTCTTATCACTTTTGGCTAAATTTCAACTAAATTGACTTATAAGTTTGTTCGACTTATAAGTAGCTCATTTATCAGCACCGTCCCATCATAAGATTATTGGCGTAACAATTGTGAATCCTATAAAATATCAAGTACTAAAGAAAACTATTAAAACGGGTGAATAAAATATAAGTATCATTCTATAATTATACAAAAGATTTTGCCATTTTGACAGCAGAAAATCGGCAGATGATTTAATGGAAAAGTTGATTGTATTTAAAATAGTCCAATGATGAAATGCGATGTCACTGTAGCGTGATTCTTTATACGAATAAAGGTAGCTTTATCATTAACTAATGACACGTCCAATTATTTTTTTATACAAGTTAAAACAGTACAAAATAGTCCAATGATGAAATGCGATGTCACTGTAGCGTGATTCTTTATACGAATAAAGGTAGCTTTATCATTAACTAATGACACGTCCAATTATTTTTTTATACAAGTTAAAAGAGTACAAAATCCCAGCAGCAAGCCTTACAATAAGTAGCAAATCATATAACATTTTATACCAAAATGATCCTTTTTTTCCCTCTCTGGTAACTCCCTTAGTGCATGAGCTGTGTAACAGAGCATAACGTCACGAGTCAAGGAATCTTGGGACGGATCGAGTAATCGAATAAGAGTAAAGATGAACATATGATTTTCTTCAAAAAGAAGAGAAAAATGGAAGCCCGATATTGAAGTTAACACAAACTTCAGGGTTGCAGCACATGTTTCCATCTACCAAAAGAAGATTCGAGTCCAGATGAAACCAAAAGTGATATAAAGTAGTCATTACATGGAATTCCAACAAAGAAAGCTAGCAAAATTTAAACGAAAGTTCAATGTTAAGAAAAGCAAGCAATGAAAGAGTTCAGACACCAAAGAATGATGTATAATATTGAACTCGCAGAGTTACAAGCAAATGCAACCAATAACTAAGTTTGAATGTACAATACAAATGGCATCTAAAGGTTTTTATGCTGAACCAGAAGAGAAAGTGTGAAATGTATTTCCTACATGTACAAATCCTAGTGTCGTCCAATGATAAAAAGAGTATAGATGGGTTTTCCATACTAAACTGGTGAGAATTCTGAAAACAATATTACTTTGCGTCACCTTGTCCCATCTTCTTTAGCAGCAGGCACCTCTGCCGGGTAATTAGACATGTCTATGTCAACGAGGGAAATGTCGTAGGGAACAGAATGTATAGTTGATGCATCCATGAGTAACGACGAGTCCATTGCCTCTGATTTTACAGAATCGTGTAAAATTCCAGAATTTTGAGGAGTACTGCTGCCTGAAGATGATAGACTGGATAACTGTATATCTTCCAACTTGTTACCTATCATGTTTTTGTTTTTTCTAACAGTATCCATTTCAGGGCCAGTTGGGACAAAAGTCCGAGCCCTATATTTCCTGGCACCCTCATCACCCTCACTGTGGTTGTAGAGCACATAATCATGATATGTCGGTGCAAACTGTGGTGAAATAAAAGATGCCAAAGGAAAGAACAGTTAAGGACTATAGAATAGATTTTGTTCCTAAAGAAACACATAACCAGAGTAAAATGGGTGTAAATCGCAATATCACCTGGTGGACAGTATCGTGGTAAAAGTCATTTAACTTCAGAGCATGTGCAATGCTTGCTGAAAAGTCGCCAGAAATACCAATATTTGCACCAGCATACTCCTTGTAGGGGAATGCATAGAGATGACCAACAGCTGCAATAAGCATCTCAACACAAATTATAAAATTTTGAAACTCTGCAGCTTCCTCTGTATTCTTTATCAATCCAGACTTCGCAGCAAGAAAAACCAAGACACCCTGCAAATAGTAGGATTTAAACAAGAATAATTTTTAAAACTTCTAAGTAGCACTCTTCAAAAGAACAGATATTTAGATACCGAGCTTCCAATAAATTTTACACTTTACACTAATTAAGCCCCTGTTTGACAACCATTATTTTAAAACTCTCTTTTCTCATACTCAGTTTCAACCACGCATTTTCACAATAAAATATCCTTCTCGTAAATCCAAAACTTTTCCATACTAACCACGCATTTCCCAAAAAATTACTATTCAAAAACTCATTCTCTTCAAAAAAACTTAAAAGAATGGTTGTCAAACGGGCTAAATATAAATCCATTTTAGCTTTGTTGCTTATATTGATTCCAATAACAACAAATTCAAAAGCAGCCACAGCAAATATGAAGCACCAAGTTGGGGAAAATTAACAGTATAGAAATAAAATCATAGGCAGGACATGCAAAACAACTAAATCAGCTACAATATAACCTTACCATTTCAAGGGAAAAATTTCCATGGAGATATTTTGGCTACTAAAGACATCAAAGAACAGCTCGTTTTTAGTTGAAGAAAATGGGACCATAGAGCATGTGAAGTCTATGATCAATGCATGGATTTATGACAATAAATATGGAAATAACAATATGCATATGGCTAAAGCATTTTTTTTTAATTTTAAAATTTTTTCATTTCTTCAAGGTGATTTGATTTACTAAGGGTGTGAAGTAACAAATCGAAACAGAAGTTAAAAAATGGCAAATTAGAAATGTTAGGTTGCGTGAATAGCTTCAGAACCATATATGGGAGTCAATGAACATGGTTTGCCCATGGTTCTTCACACATAACAGCCATGCAGTTTGTCATGAGCGGCTCTCAGATCATGTCCACTATCTGAATGATCATCAACAGTGGAAGTGTATTTCATTCATGGTGACCATCAGTTCGCTATTTTTCTGCAAATTGTTGAGAGGATTCGGCAAAAACATTGATGCAAGTTTGAAGGATATAGAAACTAAACGAGGATATAAATTAAAATAGGGAAGTATAAATCAGATGTCAGTTCCCAACCAAAAAGCCCAATTACGCATGCCTACTTTTTATCAGTACCACTAATATGTGTTCAAGAATACATCTTTATATTTCCACAGAATTGGCAAGTCTTGTTGAAAACTAATAATATGGAAACAAAACGAACGTTTTTCAACGAAAAGAAACTAGTGTCAACCTATAATCTGGAGGTAAAAGGTTAGCCATGCAAAGCAGAATTCATTTAGAGCCCAGTCAATTCAGAATGCACACATTGGACAGAATTTAAAAGCCAAAAAATGGCAATTACTGTTGGAAGCCTCGCTGTAGAGAAAAGGAAGTCTTTCTATGTTAGAATGGTTAACACCAGAAAGTAACACAAGGTCATAAATTTTGATACTCAACCAGCGTCCTACCTGCCAGTAAGTGAGAAATACAACAGATTTGATTATGATAAACTTTGGGACTGGATTGAATGGCTGAAGCAAATCTCTGCAAGCAAGATAAAACACCGCCAAGGCATAAAGTGCAACCGAGTATGAGATCGTGTAGATAATAGTAAGATAGAGGTAGGATTGCCTTGGGTTGAAATTTCCATCTTGATAACTCCCTTTTGTGTAAAGAATAAGTGTTACTGCAACTAAAATGGGTTTGAGGATCACAAACTGCAGACATCCTTGCTTGCACCTTCTTATGAAGCGTCTGCACAAGTTGAACAACCATATAAGAAATGTTGTTCACCTAATTAATAGCAAATGCAATCTTCAAATATGGAACCACGAGCATTAATTTGGAAGATAACACATATACTAAAGGGAAAATTGCAACCAGAGTATTAAACCTTTCACTTTTATGCAGACTTGATCCAAACCTTTAATTTGTAGCACTCACAGTACCAAACCTTTCAAAAACTTGCATACAAAATCCAAATTGATAGAAACAGTAGGTGTTGACTAATTTTTCAAGGGCAAAGGGGTAACTTTACATTTTTTTTCATATAAAAAACTAAAATAAAAGAATTAAAAACCCAAAAAAATTAAAAATCTTGTTATCTTCTCCACTCACCCCACCCCAAAACCAAAACCACCAAAACTTCGACACCAACCACCAACGGCCAGGACCACCACACCCACCCAACTCCGACACCACCTCACCCGTCACCATCACCACCACTACCACACATTCTCGCGTATCTATCCATTTTTCTCTGCAAATTCATTCATTTTTTCCTCAAATCAAACCCTATTTACAGCAATCCACCCACCTCAGCCCCTGCTTCTATCCATTTCATCATTATTATATATATTATTATATAAATTTCAAAAAGCAATTTACACCCAATTATGTAACCGTGTGCAAAATTCATAATATCGCCACCACATATTTGAAATTGACTAAATGAAATGGAAGCATGGTTATAGGAAATAATTTCAAGAGCTAGAGTTCCTAACCTTGCTGCAAAAGCAGGATCTTAAATTTTCAATACCTCTTTCGCAATTTCAAGTGAAAATACAACTATTTAAGTTTCACCAAGCTTCGAGTGTATTAATGGTCCATATATTTGGGCTAAATATCTGAATCCAATAACAGGAAATTTATTGGGACTTGGTGGCAGTTTTTTGAGTTTATTAACATTTTTGAATTTCTTCCATATGTTGAGAAACAAGACGACCAAGGATAAAAATAGAGCAAAAGTTGTAAAGATAAAGGGAAAGCAGAGATCCATTAGGGAGAGCTAAACCGGTCGCTGGTGGTGGGTGCCGACGTTTCAGTGGTTTTTGTTTTGGGCTGAGCGGGGCAGTTTTTTAATTAGTTCTTTTATTTTAGTTTTTTATATGAAAAAATGTAAAGTTGCCTTTCTGTCTTTTAAAAATTAGTCAACATTGGTCGGACATTTGATTTTTGGTCAACTAACAAAGAAGGTAATGGTTTCTGTCAATTTGAACTTTAGATGCGAGTTTTTGAAAGGTTTGGTACCGTGAGTGCAATAAATTAAAGGTTTTGGGTCAAATTTGCATAAAAGTAAAAAGCTTGGTACCGTGGCTACAATTTTCCCTATAGGAAAAATATTTCCAAACCACAAAATGCTTTAAACATATAGCCAATAACAAGGCATAAATAATAATACTTCCAATCCACAAAATGCTTTAAAGATATAGCCAATAACAAGGCATAAATAATAATACCCAATTCTTGTGCCATTGAACTATTGAACATTGTTCAGTAGTGTGCCAGGAAAAGTTTGGGAAGTACAATTTTTTTTTTTAAAACCGTGGATGTTCGGGCCAGCTTGCGCGCATCTCGACTAATTCCACGGGGCCTAAAGTTTACGGCTAGGTACTCACCTCAGTGCCCTGAAAAGACTCGAACTGATGACTATTGGGGAACTAAGGCCTGACCAATTGAGCAACCCCTCAGAGTTAGGGAAGCACAATGGCCTTAAAACTTCTTAAACAACTAACAGAAACAAAGAGTGATGTGAATAGTGTAAAACATAATGTCCCTCGACCCTCAGTGAGTATAAAACATATTAACTGTATCCACTAATGATGTTTAAAACAATGTTAAGCTATTAAACTATTATAAAACAATCAGTTGAGGCCCTAAAACTCCTCAAACTGTTCATAGGGCTTGAAAACTTTCAAGTAACAGTGTCCCAAATTGAGGATAACCATGAACCTGTAAGACACTTCACATTGAACGTATAACATGAGAACCATAACGTATACTCTTTTTCTTGTTTGACCACATTGAATTGGTTGAGGATCCATTAGCACACTTCAAATTCGACGAATAACATTTATACGTACAACATAACGGCGAAGAAGTTGAGAATCAAATGAATATCTAAATCTTAATGAACCCAATATCTACAAAACATATCTCCACTGCTCACACAATCAACATAATGTAGATACAGACATCACTCATACTAAAACAATGAAGGTAATGTGAAAACAGAAGAATATATATCTGGAAACCTTGACCTCAAGAAGGATAAGGATGTTGTCACATGCATTAAACCATTCAAGCTAATGTAGTTTCTAGAGTAGATCACTTACCCATCCAACGGAATAGGGGGAAAGCAACATGTCATCAAACACCAGTTTGGCTTTAGAACTTTGCCACTCAGACTTAAAACAACAGCCCCTGGGCCACCTACCCATGCTAAGCAGAGTGATAGGAAATTATAAATGACCCAAGCTTCATATCTGGCAAGAGCAAATAATTCAAAACCAACAATACTTATGAAGTGAAAACACAAAAGACACAAGCAGGTATAACAAATAAAAGCAATTGACCACAACAAGACAGGGAGAATGGAATCAAGAAAATTAGCATAGACAAATGAATATCTGACGTTTAAGTCACTGAAGTTTATATTCAAGCTAAAGGAGTATTTTACAGAATTTTAGTATACAATTCATGTGCAGTTCAAATTGCACATACCATCCATCAGACATCCAACTTTCTCCCACAAACACAACAGTCAACATGCTAAAAATGCATTTTATTGACCACAGCATCCAAGAAACTAAGTAGTGCATATTAGACTGATTGTCAAAGCAGGTCTCCTTTCAAACTCACAACGAACACCACTGACCGAATATATCAGAAACTTGTCAAAGCGACAAATAACGTGTCAAATTTTTCAAGGAAGAAATAGCGCACGAGGTATCAAAACAGTGATGTTTATTCATGAAGGTCATGTTAATGCATTAACAAATAGAGGGTTTTATGAAAGAGGCTTTGTCATAGAAATCTTAAAAAAGCATACATCACATCCTTCCCTACCTCCCAGCACTTCCAGAAAGAAATGGAAAATCCATCAGCACCGGAGACTTATCCCCATGATGAGTTTTCAGCACACTCGCCATTTCTTCAGTGAAAAAGCCACTACAACCATTATTTATCTCCTTCGTTGAGAAACGGAAGCTCAAACTCATGAATGACAGTACTAGGCTCTTCCTACTATTATACAGAAAGTATTAGTAAGCTGCTAAGAATTTAATACTGACATACAGCAGAGATTTCAGTCCCTTGAACAACCAGCTTCATTNGGAAGCTCAAACTCATGAATGACAGTACTAGGCTCTTCCTACTATTATACAGAAAGTATTAGTAAGCTGCTAAGAATTTAATACTGACATACAGCAGAGATTTCAGTCCCTTGAACAACCAGCTTCATTATGAAATCACTCCTTTGAGCATTAGCCATCAACTTAAAAACTTGGTTTCACTATCCCTTTGTTTTTTACCATAAGATCCAGGAGTTTGCGTCCAAGATATCTCCTTGGCCAAGAAAGTTTTGCATCTCACTCTTTAAGAATGTGTTTGATTGGCTTTATTGTCCATGGAAAATGTTATTTTTCCACCCAAATTCCTACGTTTGGGGTGTTTGATTGACAATTTTCCATGAATGAAAAATATTTTTCAACTTTTGGTCATGTAACCACATTTTCCTCGAAAACAAGGAAATCATTTTCTTTAGGGAGGGTTGATTTTGATTTTTCAAGTAACTCTCTCTCTCTCTCTCATGAGTCTCATATATCCTCTCTCATCTACCCATCAATAAAAAATGGACAAGTATAATATTTTTTAGATTGAAAACAAAATCAATTAAACATGTTTAATTAATAATTTCCATACAAATAAGTTATTTTCCATGCAAATTCCATGTTTACAATCAAACGCACCCTAAGTTCTTCTATTCTTCAAGATATTTCAGCATATTCACTACCGTCACCCACCTCTATCCTCAAGAAGAGTTCTTAATTTTCACATACGCGCTGCCAAGTATTTCCTTGTTCTTATCCAGAGGACTGCCAATACTCAACCATGTATTGTGCATTCTTTCCAATCCAACCCCCATCCACGTGGCTCAACTATCTAGAGTTAAAAGAATGAGAAAGTGATCTGAAACAGTCCTGGATAGGCATGTCTGGCAGAATCCGGAAGAGACTTCCCAGTCTGAAGTAGTAAGAACCTGTTTCTCAAATACACAGATTCTAGTATTGGTCCAAGTGAAGATTCACCTTTCAAAGACAAACCACCAAAAAGACTCAATTATAAATCTAATCCAGCATAAGCCCAGGAAAATCAATACAGCCCCTCCTCTCCTCAGAAATTTATTTGTACCAAAACTCACCCCCACTACACCGATAGGAATGCCCCTCTCACTCTTTACAAATGAATTCCAGCCTAGAAACATCCCTCAGATTGACATCCACAAACACCTGAGAAAATCAATTTGTAAATGGTAGCAGGAAAATTGACCAGACAAAAAATAACCTGTCCATCCCACATTAACAGAATATGAGTCAATGACTCAATAGAATATCTGTCACAGCTTGTCTAGAAGACAAAAAGTCAAACCCTACACCCCTCTGATGCCGCATATAATTCACAATCCATTTTTACTCTGAATACAAGCTACAGTAGGTTTCCATTCCCTCACAACCTTTTTTATGCCCCCACTCTAGTGAATCCGTGAATGTCATTGAGAACCCCGTGCATACCAGGATAAAAACTTGAAAGTAATATGGAGACCCAAAAACCCACCTTCTCCCCTTGTTCCCTTCTCCTACTATTTATAACCCCTCATGGCTCACAGAAGGGACCAACTTCTTCGAGTCCCTCTAGTGTCTAGATGCCAAGCTTCTATGCAGGGGTCTACTCTCCTCCTCCAACACCCTTACCTCTGTTCTCTATATATTGCAGAAATTTGAGAGTTCTCTCCTCAAAGAGGCCCCTAATAAATGACCAAAATCCACCAATTTGTAATTACCAACATGAAATTGAAGACCTGAGCTATGTTCTGTAGTGAAGCTCATTTATTTGGCTCTCATCAAATCCTTTTCCACTATTACCTATATCAGTTGGTCTCTGTGTTTGAAGCAACCTGCCTCCTTGTCCCTAACTTCCTCCAGCCGCCATCCATCTCTGTAGTTCTGCATGCCACGGATGGAGCGTCATAACCCAAATCTCTATCTCCAATATTTTAAATGTTTGGCAAAAAAGGATTCATGTAGCTAACCCCAAACTTATAATGAATAAGGCTTAGTTTGTCCTCATTGTTTACAAACTATTAACATATACAAAAATATCATCACTATAGTCCACACTTTTAACAACTGAGATCACACAATGATATTTACGGCAATGAGTAAGTGTGACAATACCAAAAAATAAAAAATAAAAAATGGAGCATTTATTAATTATCATGCAAAAGTTAAACAAAAAATTTAACATGTATCCATGCTTACACTTCTCTGATTGAATTGAAGTAGATTGCTCTCTTATTGAGGACAAGGGACAAGAAAGACATTAGCGCATAAACCTGTCAAGAGAACCAATTTCATGATTGTCAGATTTAGTTTATGCAAAACAGGGATGCTTCATCTGAAATGAACATTTAGTACTACCTATTTTGGGAATTATGGTCATAACTCTACAAGAATAAGTATATGCTTAAATAGATATATAAAAATTATAGAACAGAAAAGGTACAAATCAATTCAATATGGATAACATCATTCTGTTATATATCCTTAATGGGAAAATGGGAAACATAGTAGCATATTAGGGGACAAATGACAATAGAAACCCTGTGAAGCAGCTTTGCGTGAATGAAATCCAGTAATGAAAGCTACAATATATGACAAATATAGATAAAGTCAGTTCCTAACACTAATGAAACTAACAGGTAACATATATGCCTAACTTAACTGAACCAACCATCTCCCCCTACTCTCAGGCCCACTAGAGAGAGAAAGTAGCAGTCTACATGTTACACAACCAGTGTTCGGGTTTGGGTGCACTAAAGATGAAAAGTCTTTATCAGGCTAAGTGGTGTAAAATATCTCTAGTGGAATTTTTGCTTCAAGAAAAAGTAGTTTAGGAAGTTCCATTTTTTTTAAAAAAAAATATCCCTTCCAATTGTAGTGGTTTTTGACCATGAGTCACTAAGTCAAAGGAACTGTTGAAGTATTATGGGAATCTTTTCAAAAGCTTGTGATTTCAAATGACAGGGTAAAATGCAAATGTTGTCAACCAAAACAAGGAAATTTAAGTGGAGAAAGCATATCTTGCAAATAACACGAAGTTAGAATTGTCTCCTACTGGTAACTCACACTTGAACTATTATGACAATCACAATTCCACTTATGCTTCACATAAATTGCAAGTTTATTCTAGTTCCCCTACCACGTCGCTTCCAAGTCTACCAGTAAACTATAAATATAATTAATATATGCATTGAACAAATCAAAGCTTTACTTCCCTGTAGACTAAAAATTAGTAGAACAACAGTCCAATACAATGCCCCAAGGAAACCTGAATAGAGTCATTCTTAAAAATTGCTAAACCCACACCTTAATATAATACACTACTGATAAATGTTGGCACAGAGCAAACCATTTCTCCCAGTAGAACATTCTAATGTTCTCGAAACTTTCATAAATGAATAAGCATGACAATGCTATAACTAATGAAAAAAGTCCACTGGAGGGTAGTGAAATACTCACAGGAACCATAAAGATAATGCGAACAATGTATCGCTGATACGTTGGCTCCGTATAATTCAAAAGATGCCTGTAAATGTGGAGTATTGCCAAAGCAATTGCGCCGATTGTACAAGGCAATGCGATGAGTATGTAGAATATAGGCCCCATTTGCAGCACATCGACTGCAGATCATTCACCAGAAAATGCCCTTCTCTGGAAACCTGAACAACAAAAATCATCCATCAAAATTTGCCAAAAAACAAAGCGAAGAAGAAACATAAAGTAAGTACGAGTTTCAATTGATAGTAGTTTGGAGTTGTTGAACGAAAAACTTTTCCTAAATTTCTCGGAAACTCGGATAATATATAAAGAATTATCAAATGGGTACGTAGAATATTAACCTATCTATGCAGTACATATACGAAATTAAATGAACGGAATAGTGCGGCTCACCTAATCGATGAAATTGAAGAGAAAAAATTTGAGTGCGAATAGCTCGATAATATACAGTTCCGCTTGGAAAGAAAAAATGCAAAGGGTTACCAATTAACAGATCTGCTCTGCTGTTGATGAATGGTAGATACCATTATTCTTATGATATTGGGCAGTGGGAAATTGCGTGCTGGAGAACTGGAATATAGGACAGACTGGCAATAATGGCGGCTTATGGTTCTTGCAGTAATTAATTAATTAGTTAGTTAAGATATAATCAATTGTGTGTTCCATACTCATGAGCGGTTTCCGTTGGATTAAAATTTGATTTTAATCTAAATCAAAGTCAAATAATTAATATCAACTATATCTTTCATAAGTCACACATTTTTTTAACCACACATT
>CAIGRS010078147.1:0-15265 GCA_903798395.1 Fraxinus floribunda | reverse complement strand
TCTTAAAATACTTGTGCATAAAATAGATGATGTTTGTTCCTAATTTTGGTGGTCAACGTTAAAAATAGGAAAAAAAAATTTAGGGACATGAAGGACTACAGAAACAGGCAACGTTAAAAAAAAAAAAAAAAGGTTAATGAATGTTGCAAAAAATGTCATTTGCAACGGGCACAAAACGTTGCAAAAGACCTCTTTTGCAACGTTCAATATCTGTTGCAAAAGACCTCATTTTGCAACGTTCAACGACCGTTGCAAAAGACCTCATTTGCAACGGTCATTGAACGTTGCAAATGAGGTCTTTTGCAACAGACATTGACCGTTGTAAAAGAGGTCATTTGTAACGTTCATTGATCGTTGCAAAAGACTAAAGACTCTACGGCAACATCGCATCCCACAACAGACGCGCGATCGTTGCAAAAGGTTATTTGCAACATTTTTTGCCCGTTGCAAAATGTAATTTTTGGTGTAGTGGTGACTAGGTGAAAATGGAGGTATTAAAACAAGTCAAGGAGAAATGGACAGAAAAGAAGCGCTATAAAATGAAGAAAATANAAAGACGTTGCAAATGAGGTCTTTTGCAACAGGCTTTGAACGTTGCAAAAGAGTTCATTTGCAACATTTTTTGCCCGTTGCAAAATGTAATTTTTGGTGTAGTGGTGACTAGGTGAAAATGGAGGTATTAAAACAAGTCAAGGAGAAATGGACAGAAAAGAAGCGCTATAAAATGAAGAAAATAAAAATGTTAGAAAGCCAGTGCCTAGCGCCCAGGCACTTCCCCGTCACGACCAAGTAGAGGAACAACAGTAAGGCAGTACCCGAAGAAAAACTGTAGCAAAGGCAGCGCCTGTTTCCAATTCATGGGGCCTAAGTGTTGCACCACAACTCTTAGGGTACGTATTTTTGGGCCGTGAAGAGCCGAGAAGAAGACTCCAATTTGGCCAAGGACGCGAGGGAAGTATAAATAGACATGATGAGGCACGAATTGGGGGTTCCACAAATTGCAAAATAGAGAGAAAAATACAAGATTGAAGAGGCAATTCACGAGAAGAAATTCATCACGGATTTGAGTTCAAACATAATATTGGAAGCGGAAGAAGATCTTGGTGCAAGAGATGATTCTATTCCATATTTTTAGTAATTTAAATCCGTTGATGTATTCGAATATGTTTAATTGTTTTTTACTTTGTCATCATGTTTAGCTAAATTTCACATTAGGGCAAACAATGTAATCTCTTGAAACCATTAATTCTTTAATTCAAAACTTCTGTATTTTATTTTTCCATGTGTTGATTTTATTATGATTTCAATCCTTTGAATTATCTAGCCAATAATTTGATGATTCATTGAGTTTCTTACGAAGTGACTTTGAGGTTTAGAAAGTATAATAAAATTCGGTAACGAAGTATAACGTGTAGAGATACTTACACTAAGTATTGCGGTCGTTATAGGAATTCCTAGAACTAAACAAATTCGTTTAACTAAGGATAATTTACATAGAGATATGGAATTGAATTAGTTGAACAGGCTCAATTAGAACTCCAGAAGGGTAAATTGAATACCATAGGAGAATTCGACCGAATACTACATTAGGCTAGAATCTTTAATTAGAAATTAAGGTGATCATTAGATGAAATTGTTTTGCCCTAATATTTCTTACATACGTGAATCTTTGATCGATTGTTATTTGACATTTTATCATAATTTCCATTAGTTTTAGGTATTTAATTCATTATGGAAAATCAATTGTCACTCTTATCACAAGTTTTTATTTGTTTACTTTCATCAAATAGGAGTAGGAAAAGTAGATTAAAATTAATGTATAATCATCGTGGAAACGATAATCTGGACTCATTGGTCTACTATAGTACTTGTTACGATATCATACACTTGCGATATAAAAATGCAACAACAGATTTGCTCATGGTGTTAGATGTGCGGTCGTTGATGTGGATGTGACTCGACAGCTACATAGAGAATGTTTAGTGGTACATTTGTTCCATTGAAAGAAAATTCAAAAAAAAAATGTGTGCACGATTATTTGTTGTGCGACATGAATTTTAGCCAGGTTATGTAGTGCGGATGAGGAAATCTAGACGTGTTGCATTGTTAAGAGGTAAGCATCTTCTATTGGAGGCATAATTCTTGTTGTTTATCTATTATAAAAAGATTTGACTTTATTTTTTTCCCTATGTTCAGCTCAAGAGCATGGTGGACACTAATTAGTTAGTCATAAAAGTCTAAGTTCCACAGATAATATTCCAAATTGGGATGGTTTTGAACTTGAAAGAGGTAAGTTTGTAGATTTTAGCCATTTGGTTACCTATGTCTGTTAACATGAATTCACTGCATGAGCTATATTCACCCCTCATTGCTGAAACACTATTTGTGTTTCTCAATATTAATGATGACTCCTTTTATTGTAGTTGCTGACTGTAGTTATAGTGCATTTTCGAGACCTGGATTTAGTTCAACGGAATGAGGAGACAATGGTTTGTATGACTATGAACATGATTGACTTTGAACTAATGAAGTTGTACAAAATAATGAGCATACTACAAAATTTAATTTACAAAACATTCCGACTAAATCCCATGTGCTTGTGCAGTCAACTATTTGTGATATTGTGGTGCCAAAAAATTTCATAGAAAGAGTAAGTTGTTCAAATGGCAACGCTAAATTGCTTATACAATGTACCTAATGAGTTATAAGAATTATTTACTTCAAGTTCACCTAAAGCATTGAATTTCAAAAAAAGAATTGCAAGAACTTATAGCAATCATTTTACATTCACACCGTTTGGTGTTAAGTATGACAAAGATTTGTGTAATATGAACGAAGGAATCTATATATTTAGGGTTCAAAGACAAGTTTACCATTACATAAACCAACTTTTACAATCTAATAATAATCCAACCTATTTACAGTTATTCTTTTATGATACTGAAAATGAACTATAAAATCAATTGAACATTTTAGATAAATTTTGTGAATCAACTTTATGAATTTTGATTGATATCCTAAGGATTAATCCTTACTCTAGATTCTTGTGTTCAGTGAGCAATATTGACAATTTGCATACATGTCGAATAAAAATAAGATGTGATCCTACTCTAGACCAAAGAGTCTATAACATACCAACGACTGACAAGTAGCCATAGTTTGGGTTGATGAGGATCCATCTGCAGAATTCGTGATATATCGATATATGGTCATTCTAGCACTTTGCATAGAGTGCATTATTATTTTAGTTGTTATTATCCCCTTCAATACCTATTGCTCTTTCCTTATGGTGAGTCTGAATGGCATGAGAGTATTGAAAGATTCAGTTAAGAAACTCTTCATCATTCTTCTGCAAAAGAAAACCTTTTAAATATTAATAGCATAATTCTGCAAGTGAATTGACTGAAAGAGAGACTCGAGGTTAATAATATGAAAGTTATTTTTTCATTTCTTTTTTTTTTATTATTTATTTTGTCTGGATTTGTTTTTATCTTGTAGTTATGAAGAAGGGAAAGAAAAGGTCACATGGGTCTTGTCGTATGTATTATTGCTATAAATTACAAGTACGGAATTCAGGTAATTGTATGTTGCTCCATGCTGGTAGGCTCTTACAATAATATGTTGTTGTTATGTATGTGAAAATTGAAATTGTTAGATTAGATTACTTTCGTAATAACCAAAAACAAATACGGGCAAAACTTTCTCAAGGAATTGTTGACAATGTTGAAATTGGAAAAAATAGAGTTATAAGATCGGTCCAAAAATTAATTTACCATCATCATTCATTGGTGGACACAGGGATAATAAAAAAAGATATGGATGCAATGATGTTAGTTCAAAGATATGGTAAATCTGATGTGTTTTTAACAATAACTTGTAACCCTAATTGACCAGAAATATATCAAAAACTAAGGCACAATGATGAAAAGCAAAATAGACCTTATTTGCATGCATGAATATTTAAGCTAAATTAGAAGAGCTAAATAGATTTATTTAGAAGACAGATTTTAGGACCCATTACTGCATAAATATACGTAATCGAATTCCAAAATAGAGGTCTTCCACATGCTCATGTTTTGTTAATTTTTAAATCTGGATCAAAAGTTACTTCAATTGATTTAGTCGATAAAATTGTTTATTGTGAAATTCCAGAGAAAAACCATTATCCCCATTTGCATACTATAATAGTAAAGCATACGTTGCATGGATCTTGTGGAACATTAAATCCGAATAATGCTTGTGTGGAAATAATAAAATATGTAGAAATAAATATCCCATAGAATATGCAAAGACAACTTCACTTGGTGACGATTCATATCCACGATATAGACGTTGCAATGATGGTCAAAAGGTTAAGGTCATAGGATATTTTTTAGATAATAAATGGGCTATATCTTACAATCCTTATTTAACAGCTAAATATAATTGCCATATCAATGTATAAATATGATCAACTGTTAAAGCTATCAAATGTTTATATAAATATGTTTATAAATGACATTATCGAATAACATTTTCCATAAATAGCAATAAACAAGATGTTGATACTAATGAAATTTTAAGATATCAAACGCTAGGTGGATTTCTCCATATAAAATGAAGTGGAGAATTTATGGATTTGTATTGTCTAAAAATGTTTCCAACACTTGTTTCACTACAATCTCATTTCGAAGATCATCAACTAATTACATATAGAGATTCTGATAATTTGTAGGCAATTATTAATAGAGATTTTACGCGAATGACAATGTTAATTGAATTCTTTCGTACCAATATTACAAATGAAAAAGCTAGAAAACTTTTGATAGAGATTTCCTTTCTTATTTTGTGTGGGATGGAAATGAATGGATTTAGACTCCTAGAAAGCAAAATAATGTAATTGGTAGAATAGTTACAGATAATCCATCTAAAGGTGAAATATATTACTTACATGTTTTGTTAAATCACATTAAGGGATCAAATTCTTTTGAACATCTAAGAGTCATAAATGGTGTATTGGCGTCCTATTTAGTAAAGCAGCTCTTTTGCGTGGTTTATTAAGTGGAGATAATAATTGTGAGTTATATTTAGCAAAAGTGATTGTACCAAATGCCCCTTTCATTACGTAATTTATTTGCTACTATATTGACCTTTTGTAGTCCTAACAATCCACGTCTACTATGGGATAAGTTTAAAAAATATATGTTTTAAGATTTCATACAACAAGATATGTCATTTAGTGCTACTCAAATAAAAGTATTGCGGTGTATAAATTCTATACTATAACCATTGAACCAAAATATAAACAATTATCAATTGTTTTCGTTTAATATAAGCATGGGCGAAGATGAAACATTGGCTACCATGATTTATGAAGTGATGAGAAATGGTGGTAATCAAAATAACATTTTTGATACAAACACTTTGAATAAAGAGCAACGGCAAGCTTATAATACAATTTTACATCGAGTTTTAAGTGATCAAAGTGGCATTTTTTTGTCGATGCGCCTGGCTGGACAGGTAAAACATATTTGTACAAGACTTTAGTGCCCGCTGTAAGGTTAAGGCCCTATTTGTCCCACATTATTTTTTTCATTCTCATTCTTCTACTCATTTCCAACCACACATTCTTCAATAAAATAATATTTTCTATTACATCAACAACTTTTCCTTCTTTTTCAACCACATACTTTTCATCACATTTGCACCAAACACACTCTAAGAAATCTCATTACTTTAGATACAACTTCTTCTGGAGTAGTTGCGTCCTTATTACCAGGTGGTAGGACTGTACATTCGAGGTTTAAAATTCCTCTAGAAGTAACTGATGATGTTTCTTATTTAATTTGTAACCATTCTGCATTAGCAGACCTTTTCAGAATGGTTAAACTAATCATTTGGAATGAGGCACCAATGGTAAATCATTACACTGTGGAGGTTTTAGATGAAATTTTAAGAGATGTAAACAGATAAGATGTACTGTTTGGTGGAAAAGTAATTATATTAGGAGGAGATTTTCGTCAGGTTTTACCGATTGTTCAATGAGGAAAAAAAGAAAATATAATGAAAGCAAGTTTGATTTTTTTTTTTGGTACTTGTGGCCTTCTTTTACCCATTTACCATTGATTCCAAATATGAGAGCTTAATTGGATCCACCATTGTGTAAATATTTACTTAGTATCGGAAATGGTACAGAAAAAGAAAACTCATGTCAGATGATTGAACATTCGTTTGATATAACAATATGTTTTGAAGACGAATTTAAATCTATGAAATATTTGATTAACATAGTTTTTCCAAATATAGAAAATTACGTAGAAAATTTAGATTCTATGATTAATAGAGTCATTTGGACATCAAAAAGTGATCCGTTGATCAAATAAACAATATTTTACTAAAAGAAATTCCCGAGGAGATATTTACATATTACATATTTGATAAAGCCATTGACAAATCAGAACAGAGTATCCAAGAAGATTTTCTAAATATGCTAACTCCAAGTGGTATTGCACCACATGAACTCATAGTGAAACTGAACTCTCTTGTTATGTTACCTCGAAATATTAATCCATCTGAAAGTTTATATAATGGAACAAGACTTGCTTGTCGAGAATTTGAAAGAAATGTCATTAATGCAGCAATTGCCATTCGAGAATACAGTGGAAAGCGAGTATTTTACCTAGAATTTTGAAAGTGATAAAATTTCAATTCTTTTAAAATGTCGGTGGAAAAATACAGGTTTCCGTTTGTGTTTTGCAATGACAATAAACAATTCCAAAAGCCAAAGTTTAGACTTTGTTGGGCCTTATCTTCTGAAACCTGTATTTTTCCACCGACAATTGTACGTTACTTTGTTGAGAGCCAAAACAAGTAAGGCTCCGTTTGATGGGCATTATAAATTTAAAGGTTTGATGTGATGTATAACGGTCATGTTTTTCATTTTTAGTAGAAAAGAATGGGAAACAAACGGAGGCTAAATCTATTAAGGTTTTGATAAAGTCACCAAACAAACCTACAACACATAGTACATACACAAAAAAAATGCCGTTTACCAAAAACATCTTGCTTTGATACAATTTTCATAGCCTTTTCTAACTGCATCTTCAAAATAGTGTAAAATGTATGTTTTATAGAAATCATTGTTTCTTGTCGATCTTTTAACATTTCTGTTTTCGTACTTGTCGTGCTATCAATCATACTCATCAAATTAAACGGTGAGATATTCCTATACATGTGTGTTTTTTAGGTTTGTGTGCTTCTGTTGCGTCTATTGTAGTTTCGTATCCATATCTATAATTTTCTTTTTTTTTTCCTAGATTGATTTTGTATATTTCCTTCGATTTTCTCATGACAGTTTTTCCAAATTCCGAAATCTATGTTCAATATTTGGTTTCTGTTTTTTTTTTTGGGTCAATTTGCCTTTTTAACTTTATTTTGATTTTTGCTTTTTGATATTGTGCAAGGTTTGATTGGTAGCCATCTTCGGGATTTTTCTCCTCATTTCTACTCGCAGCAGGTATGACTTCTTATAGTTTGAAGTATGGGTTTAAACATAAGTAGCTACAACAGCTCCTTAACATTCAGTTGATATTTTTTTATTATTATTCTAGAATGAGTAGAACAATCATCAATCAAAGTCAAAATCTATCAAAGTTTAAAGTGTAGATACTATTGCATTAGATTATAACTTTTTCTATTATTATGCTTGCTCGTGTTTAACTGTGTGATTGTCATGATTTAGAAGTGTGGTTTGTACTTTGAAAAGAGAGAATGAAAAATATACCATAGAAATTGTGTGGTTGCAGTATTTGTATAATAAAAATAGCAATTCAGCTACCATTTAAATTTTGATTAATTTCTTTTCAACTTTCAATTGTCTTGCTCACAAAATCTATCAAACCAAACATTAAGTGATTATACGTATAAATAATTGTTGGAAACTGAGATGTTCTAGGCTTATTAGGGATATGACAATGTTCTAGGCATATTGTTAGGGATATGACAGTTGTAAATATGTAGAATTAGTCGATGCAATAGGATAGGAAAGTATAATATGTAATTAGTTAGTTTCCTTTTTTGTGCCTTGTATTTTACCTATTTATATGGGAACCGTGTACATTGTTTGTGTGAGTGAATATAGAATTATTACATTTTTAATTTCTCTTCATCTTTAATAATCTTAAAAACCTCATACGTTGAATCTTGAAACAACTCACTTGTAGTTTGGGTTGAAATAATTGTATTTATGTTTGTTGTCCTCTTTTAACCTAGAAAAGGTTTATGTGTTTTGGAGAAGGGAATAGTCAATTTCTTATCATTTCAAGCCAGTGACATTTGCATGTATTGTTGTTTTGTGTGTGAAGTACAAGAGGCCACTAGCCACCCACTTATTTTTTATTTCAGGATCTTGACGAATATTTTTCTTTCAATAAAACACTATAATGAACAAGATAACGCTTGGGATATGCTTGACACTAAGTTCTATGAGAATGCAGGAAAATGTGTGGTTTTTTCATAAATATGCTTCTTGTGCATGATTGAAGTATGACTTCTTTAAACAATGTCCACTTCACACTAATTTTGGTTGGTCTTTTGTTTTCATTTGTGAAATACACTTATATTTTTGCTTCATCAACTTTAACTGCTTCCCCAATTCATGCATTTTTAATGTTGAATTCACAACTTTATTAGGTTAATAATTGTGGATCAATTATTTACAGTATAGCCTTACAAATGGAATGCACATGTAGAATGTATAATAGTATTAAAAAAAACAAAAAAAAAAATTGTTCATTGGGTGAGAGAAAAGCCATTTAAATCGAAGATGATGTTCTTTTCGGTTTTTACATTAAGTTAAACTTGAGATATACCTGCACCACCTCAAGATTTTGCATCTTTATCCTTTTATAAATTAGTGTAAAGATCTATCAAGATCAATAACCATTAATAACTTATCAAAGTTGACAACATATATTGCAGTTGACCAACGTCTGTCAGTGCTTCCTCAGAATATCTCCCATTCACTATATCAAACAGGTAAGAATATAGCTTCTCAAACTCTTAACATCCAAGGAAGTGTTCTCTTGCTTTTTCTTTCTCGTCTGTAATAGTAAAAGGAGCGTTTATCTCCACAAGGATTTACTTATTTTGGTGAAAAAATCAGCTCAGTTTTAAAATTACGATAACAAATGAGGTACTTATTATTAGTCAGACATTCTCTTAATCAAGGTGTGTATTATTATATTTTTAATTAATCTCCAGTTCCAACTAAATTTCAAAATGTCATTTCAAGTTTCCTTATTTTTTTCTACGATAAGATAATACATCAAAGAAATGTTTTGTTTGTTTAATTACGTTTTTAGTTAATAATTTAACTTTCTTCTACGCTCCATTTTTACCCCCTCTTTAGAGTGCTTATTAGATTTATCATTCATGCGCTGTAGAGACAACAAAAAGGATATTTAGAGAGAAGTTTAGTGATGGCAAAAAAATCCGCCCCGACAGGTTGGCGGGGCATGGCATGGCGAGGCTGAAGAATAAAAAAAGAAATTGACTACAAATTACAAAATAAAAAATAAAAAATAACTGGAAAATAATAAATAAATGGGGCAGGCCCGCACCCTCCTCGCCCCGCCCCATCTAAGGCGGGGCGGGGTGGGGGAGTGCATGGGCGGGGCGGGGCGAGGTGCCCCGCCTTAAACCCACACTCGCCCCAAACTCGCTCTGCTGCCATTTCTAGGGAAGTTTATCATTTAACGTAGTAGTTGCAGTTAACACTCCAACGGGGTCACCAGTGGTAAACTCATTTCCAATTCCCACGCTATTTTCATTCTTTTACCAGTAAGAATTCTGAATCTGTCGAGTCATTTAGTTCTATTGAATTGCCAACTGGTTCTACAAGTATAAATCTATTGTATGATTAACAGTGTGTTTGGTGCATATTCAAATGAGAGAATGCATTTTTTTGAAGTGATATAATAGAAAATATGTGGTTGAAAAAGAAGGAAAAGTTATGTGATGAAAAATATTATTTCATTGAAGAATGCGTGGTTGAAAATAAGTAGAAGAATGAGAATGAAAAAAATAATGTGGACCAAACAAGGGCTAAATCATACGTTATATTCGTTTATGTATAAATATCTTGTGGTCCAATAAAATTAAACGACATGACAGACCCATATTTATTCCTAAAAAAATATAAATAGCATAGGAATTGCAATTGAATTTACCACAGGTGGCCCTGCCGGAGGGTTAGTTGCACCTAGTTGAGTTTTAAGGAGAAGAATAGAATTTGTAATATTCCTTCATTTATTTATTTCTCAGAACTTGAGGATTAAATAATACAATGAGATATGAAAAGAATGATCTAGAATGTACAGCTGTAGGTTGGTTCCTGAAATAGTGGATCTTGTCTAGAATATTTCACAACAGATTGAGTGCTAGCATTACTGGTATAACCGTGTCAATGCAATAAGAAAGGGAGCTGCTGATGCAGCAGTCCAGCTGGTATACTGATGTGGCTACTTTGGCTGATGTAGACTGCAATGTGGCAAGCCAGCAAATGTAGATAGTGGTTAATTTCAGTCAACACCTTCCCTCAAGCTGGAGAGTGCCAAAGTAACTCCCAGCTTGTCCTTCAAGTAGAGAAACCTTGAGTGGCTTAGTCCCTTAGTAAGTAAATCAGCAATCTGATCTGAGGTAGGAACATATTTAACTTCCAGCTCTTTTGCAATAACCTTGTCTCTAATGAAATGTACATCTAGCTCTATATGTTTTGTCCTGGCATGGTAGACTGGATTAGCTGCCAAGGCTCCTGCACTTATATTGTCACACCAAATGGTTGGTACTTCAGCCAGAGGAAGTTCAAGTTCTCGAAACAGAGATTGAATCCAAATTATTTCTGATGCAGCAAAGGCAAGTGCCCTATACTCTGATTCAGTGCTTGAACGAGCTACAACATGTTGTTTCTTTGAAGACCAACTTATCAAGTTATCACCCAAGTACACACAATATCCAGATGTTGATCTTCTATCATCAGGGCAGGATGCCCAATCTGCATCTGAATAACCAATCAAGGTGAGTCTATCACTTCTTTGAATCCAAAGTCCATGGTTCATTGTTCCTTTGAGGTATCTAAAAACTCTCTTTAGTGCTTGCCAGTGAGATGTGGTTGGATTCTGTAAAAACTGACTCAACTTGTTCACAGCAAAAGTGATATCCGGCCTAGTATACTGAAGATATTGCAAGCCTCCTACAGCACTCCTGTAAGTTGTTGGGTTCTTCAATGGCTCACCCTCAGTTTTAGACAGAGATTTACCAGTTGGAATAGGTGTAATACATGGTTTTACATTTTGCAACTCAAACCTTTCAAGCAGATCAGCAATGTATTTGGTTTGAGTAAGATGAATTCCAGAGTTATGCCATAGAACCTCAACTCCAAGGAAATGATGCAACCTTCCCATGTCCTTTAACGCAAACTTTCTATTCAGATTTACTATGAATTCCTGCAGCAGATTTCTGTCGTTGCCTGTGATCACAATGTCGTCCACATAGATGAGTGCAAAGATTATTTGATTTTCATTTTTGAAGTAGAAGAGTGAGGTATCAGCCACTGATTGCTTGAATTTCCAGCTTAGAAATGCTGTCTTCAATTTTTCATTCCAAGCTCTAGGTGCCTGCTTTAATCCATAGAGTGCTTTGTTCAGTTTACAAACGTGATCAGGCTTTGATTGATCAACAAACCCCTCAGGCTGATTCATAAAGACAGTCTCTTCAAGCTCTCCATTAAGAAAGGCATTATTGATGTCCACTTGCCTAATCATCCAATCCTTTGTAACAGCTAAGGTGAGTATTATTCTGAGGGTTGAAGGTTTGATGACAGGGCTAAAGGTTTCACAGTAATCTATGCCAGGAGTTTGATGAAAACCTTTGGCAACGAGCCTGGCCTTAAACCTTTGCACTGAGCCATCTGTGTTGTGTTTGAGTCTAAAAACCCATTTGTTGCCTACAATATTTTGTGCTGGAGAAGGAGGCACAAGTTCCCAAGTTTTGGCTTTTGTTAAAGCACTAAACTCTTCAACCATAGCTTTTTTCCAATCATCACACATTAATGCATCAGTCACATTCTTAGGTTCTGATAGGTTTTCAATCAATCTCCCAGTATAGACTTTTGGTTTGAAAACTCCAACCTTTGCTCTAGTGATCATATGGTGTCCAGCCTGATTTTCTGTAGTAGGTTGATACACTTCTTCAATTCTGTTACTATCTGATTGCACAGAAGTTTCACTTATCTGTGGCACATTTGATTCATGTATTGCAGGTTCTGTTTCAGCATTTCCTTGAGAGTCATCAGAATCATTACCATGTTGTAAACTATCATGCTGAATGTCATCTAGATCAGAAGAGAAATGATGTTCAGCAGGGGCAGCATCAGAGTGACTAGTATCAGCTGGACTTGGAGCAGAGATTGTTTTGTTTGACTCAGTTGGAAATTGAAAAGAAGATATAATGGTCTCTGACACTATAGGTTCTAACTGAGTTTTGGTGGAGCATATGGATTCAAAAGGAAATTCTAACTCATTAAATATGACATGTCTTGAAATGTACACTCTTCCAGTTGGGCTCAGACACTTATAGCCTTTGTGAGATTCACTATAGCCAATAAAAGTACACTTGATGGAGTGGAAACTGAATTTATGGTTCTGATATGGTCTTAGGCAGGGATAGCATGCACAGCCAAATACCTTTAACGTTTGGTAGTTGGGTTCTTTGTTGAATAGGATCTGATAAGGTGATTTTCCCTTAAGTATATGAGTTGGCAACTTGTTTATAAGATAGGTAGAGGTTTGAAAAGCTTCCCACCAGAACTTTAAGGGCAGTTTGGCTTGGGCTAATAGTGTAAGACCTGTCTCAGTAATATGTCTGTGTTTTCTTTCTATCCTACCGTTTTGAGCTGAAGTGTATGGACATGGGTGCCTAAATTCAATACCTTCTTGGTTTAGAAGTTTTGAAAAAACTCTATATTCACCACCCCAATCAGCCTGCAATGTCTTTATTTTGCTACCTAGTTTGTTTTCAACAAGTCTTTTGAATTGAATGAATATGTTTAAGGCCTCAGATTTCTGTTTTAATGGATAAATCCATGTATATCTGCTAAAGTCATCAAGAAAGGATATGTAATACTTGTAGCCTGAGGTAGATATGATAGGAGCTTGCCCCCAAATGTCTGTGAAGACAAGATCTAATGGTCCTTTGGCATGTGATGAAGATAAGGGAAAAGGTAGTAAATGAGATTTTCCAAGTTGACAAGCATTGCAAAAAGGTCTGATATCATTTTCTTCAATTTTGAGGTTACAGGATTTGAGAACTTCAGTCATCACTTGGTTAGAAGGATGACCAAGCCTCTTGTGCCATACATCACTTGTGGAATTTAAAGATTCATGACTAGAAACACTAGAAAATAAGTTGCAGAGGAGTTTATTTGTGAGGACTGACTCTGGAGTAGAACTTTTGGCCTTTTGGTGAGGAAAATCCAGCTGATATAATCCCTCCTTAAGCTTCCCTTGCATAATCACCTCCTTCGTTGACTTGTCCTTGACAAAACAGCAATCAGGATGAAACTCCATATAAACATCATTATCAGAGGTTAGTTTAGAGACACTTATGAGATTTTTCTTAATTTCTGGTACATGGAGAAGTTTATTTAAAACCAGAATTTTATCATTCAAAGCTTGAAAATGAGTGGTGCCAAAGTGAGAGATGTGTAACTTACTTCCATCTCCTACCATGATTTTCTCCTTACCAGCATATTCATTGATTGTATTGAGATTCCCTTTGTCTGATGTTATGTGGTTGCTGGCTCCAGTGTCTGCGTACCATGCTGGGTCATTGACAGTGCTGGGTGATGCAATGAGTGCTGTAGGAGATGTGTTATAGTTGGTTCTTAGGTTTGGTGGTACTCCAGTATACCTATCATCATATCTGAAGTTACATATATTGGCCTTGTGGCCAATCTTTCCACAGACTTGACAAACTGATCTATCACTGCCACCATATGAGTTGCTTGTTCTGTTTCTTCCTCTTCTTCCTCCTCTGTTGTTGCCAAAATTGTTAAATCTACCTCCAAAGCCTGGCCTGTAGGATCTGGAACCATAGTGATTTGATCCAGATCTTTGGGAGAAGTTAGCTGAGGTCTGATTAATGTTGATTTCAGCTATATCATTTCTCAGAGAATTAAGGTGTTCCAGCCTGCTTTCATAGGTCATGAGTGTAGATTGAAGCTCTCCCCAAGATATATAATCTCTACTATTAACCTGGACAACAATGGGGGTATAATCATCATCTAAACCTGCTAGGACCTGAGTGATTAGGTCTGTATGAGTCACAGTTTTTCCAGCAATTTCTAAGTTGTCTGCAAGCTGCTTCACTTTGTTTAAGTATTGATCAATGCTCATTGTACCCTTCCTTAATTTCTGCAATTCACCAGTTAGGAAGATGATTCTGGACCGATTTTGCACTCCATAACTTTCTTCAATGGCTGTCCAGAGTTCTCTTGAATTTGTAGCACCCATGACTCTCATTGCAATGTCTGGAGTCATGGAGGAATACAGCCAGCCCATAAGCAACTGATCTGTTGACACCCATTGACTATATTCTGGGTTTTTAGTCATCTCAATGGTGGTACCTTCTTCACCAGTTACTTGGTTGCCAATAAATTCCTGAGGACACATCTTTGTCCCTAGAATAAAACCCTCCAGATTATGACCTCGTATGATTGGTAGTATCATGTTCTTCCACAATAAGAAGTTGTTTTTGTCCAGCTTGACAGAGACAACTTGTGTGAGATTTACACCAAAGGGCGAGATGATGTTACTTCCCAGTTGAAGAGTAGTAGTGTTACTGGAAACTGAGGCTGGTGCAGAAATGGGATTAGCATTTTGAGGAGTATTTCTGGCGTCTGCCATTGATATGGCTCTGATACCAAGTTGAGTTTTAAGGAGAAGAATAGAATTTGTANCAGAACTTGAGGATTAAATAATACAATGAGATATGAAAAGAATGATCTAGAATGTACAGCTGTAGGTTGGTTCCTGAAATAGTGGATCTTGTCTAGAATATTTCACAACAGATTGAGTGCTAGCATTACTGGTATAACCGTGTCAATGCAACAAGAAAGGGAGCTGCTGATGCAGCAGTCCAGCTGGTATACTGATGTGGCTACTTTGGCTGATGTAGACTGCAATGTGGCAAGCCAGCAAATGTAGATAGTGGTTAATTTCAGTCAACA
>CAIGRS010078128.1:0-12618 GCA_903798395.1 Fraxinus floribunda | reverse complement strand
TCAACATATGTAGTTCAAGCTTTGTGACTTTTATCTTTCATTTCCCAGTGAGCCCCATGTGCCCAAAGAACATTCACACCTCTTTAGAAGTGTTAGCTTAAATGTGAGTTAGAGAAGCATCAAATCTTTATCTTCAAAGAAAATTTACAAAAACTAAGCAAAAGAACGTTAGAAAGGGACAATTAAAGATACACGTTGCAATTCCATGGAAATGAATAAACAAATTATTGGATAAGCTTAAAATTTGAAATCCAAAAAGAAAAATTAAAAAAAAAAAAAAGATGGAAATTTTGGGTTATAAGTTCATCAAGCAAACACTATATTTTCCCTACATTGTATAACTCAAATTCCTAGACATATAAGAGTCTCAAAAGGCAGGAAGTATGGGGATAAATTAAAAATTGGGAGAAANAGCAAACACTATATTTTCCCTACATTGTATAACTTAAATTCCTAGACATATAAGAGTCTCAAAAGGCAGGAAGTATGGGGATAAATTAAAAATTGGGAGAAAACAGAATTTAATGTCTATCTCTATGTATAAAGTACTCACATGACCCCACTTGGCTTCAGCCAGCGCTCACGAGCACAAATTACAGAGTCAAACATTGATTCACGCAGAAGAAAGTACCCCATCCACTCTGAAATAATTACATCCACTGCCCACAGAACGTATCCTTAGGTTAAAGAGTAAATGGACAAACAGACAAACAGTGCATTATATATATTCAACAACTTAAAAAGGAAATTACACTCCAAAAAGTAAAGTTGATTACGAAGAAGAAGATGCTGAGATTGATGATAGAGATAGCAATGAAAAGGCTAACCTTTTTCAGGCAAAGTAACATCTTCCATCCACCCCTCAATAACTTCAACAACATCCTGAAGACTATTTGCATTAACTAGTTAACGGGCATGTTCTGCCATCTTGGTGGCTTCCACTGCATAAACTTTCCTTGCACCTGCCTGTGCAGACCATAGAGCTAGAATACCACTTCCCGTTCCTACATCCGAAACAGCCTAATCCATGTATTCACCAACTTAGTCCTACTCTATGTCAAAAATCTATTTCAAAGACTAAAACACACACATTTAACCAATGTGCAAACAATTAAATGTTTAAAGTATATGTACAATGTGCGTCCCTGTTAGTATGCGTGCAAAGATCCTGGGTATCATAAAATCATGACTATTTGCTAACAAGTTTTCAAAAAATATAGAATAGAGAGATGTAGAGCACGTTTGAATAAGTAACTCTTAAACCTTAATTAAAAAATTTAGGAGCAAATTAAGATGTTTTATGCTTCATCAAAAATTGAGAAATGCACTCACCTCAGCCAGCCTTGCAGAGCATAAGCCAAATTAATTGTAACCGCGGAAAAAATCTAATTTAGAAATCATCTCCTTCAACAATAAATTTACTAAAACGTCAGGAACAAAACTCCAAGCAAATAAAAAGATAATTCCATGTATACACAGGGCATATAAATAAACAATAATCATTGTATAAATAGAAGAAAAGTTTGTACATTTCCTTCGAAATGGTGCTTATTCTCGAACACGGCATTGTAGTAAGCGTCCATACGAACGCGGTCAGAAAGCATCTCCTTCTGGTGGTAGAGGAAACCGTATGTGCAGAAATAGTTAGCGAAATCAACACCCTTGTCCACGGCGGCGGCAGAGGTAGCGCCACCGTTCACGGTTCTGCTGACCATGTCAGCTCAGCGAGTCACCACCACCCAAAGCTGGGCTGTGTTTTGAACGTTGCACTGCTGAGAGAGAACTCGAATTCTAGGGAAATCGAAAGTGTACGCGCATTTTTCATTTTAAGAGGCAGGCGAGGTATTTATTTGAAGCTCCCTTAATTTATAGATTTATTTTATGTAGGACACTTAACTTTAGGGTCGTTTGATTGCAAGAGTGAAAATTGGGTGAAAATAAAATGAATTTCAGGGAATTGAATTGTCCAAAATTGTTTTCCTAGAAATTACCAATTAATTGTATTTGATTAGTATAATTTTTCACTTGAAAAATGTTGAAATTTTGAATTTTTTGATGTTCGTTTAGCTTTATTTTTTATGGAAATTGTTCATTAAAGAGAAAAAAAAATTTCACAATTGTTCATGAAATTTGTTTTCATTGCCAAAAAAAACAAAAAATAACTAAAAAGCCATTTCCCACCAATTTGTTAGGAAATGGTTTTCCTCAATTGCCAAGAAAACCCATCGTGTGAGCACCAAGCAAGAAAATCAAATGCCAAGAAAATATTGTGCATCAAACAATGCATTTGTGTAAGATGGAATTTGTTTTTCATTTTCCATAGAAAATGTTGCTGAATCAAACAGCCCCTTCACTCATTTCAATTGGAGTTTTAGTGCAAATTTAGCATGAAGGTTAGAATACGATGACAAAAAATTGGAGATGTGAATATGAAATCATTTGAAGTTATAATTGTGTTTGACAGCCATTTTGGAGATGAATTTGATATGAAATAATGATTGATGGAAGAATATGTGGTTAAAAAGTAAGAAGAATTTTTGGGTTATGTGTAATATTTTTTATTGATAGAATGTGTGGTTGAAATGAAAAATAAGAATGAGAAAAAATGAATGTCAAACAAGGACCATATATTTAATGCAATTAAAATGTAGTGCGCTTATAAGAAATCGTAGATGAATTTTGTACTAATTAATTGGATAAAACGGGGGTTAATTTCATAAACGGTCACTAAAGTTTAAACTTTCAAAAATTGTCACTGAAATTTTTTACGCTTTCACAAACTGTCACTAAACTTACTATTAGAACTGTTATGGTGTTAATTCAGATTTAAAGGACCAAAACAAGTGGACATAGAAATTTAAGTACCTCAAGTGTAAGTTTCTCACTATTAAGGAGCCCAAACCCAAACAAAATCTTTACAATTCACGATTTCAAGAATCCTCCAAAAATAATGGCCGAAATTTGAGGATTTTGGTTCTTGATTGGAAGCTCACCTACGGATAGGGAGCAATTTATGGATTACTACGACATGATTTTCTCCTAAATTTCGACTATTATTTTGCTGGGATTCTTCAGATCGTGAATTCTTCAGATTTTGTTTGAGTTTGGGTCTTAATAGTAAGAAATTTGCGCTTGAGGCCTTCGAACTTCTATTTCCACGTGTTTAGCCCTTTAAGTTTAAGTTAACATCATAACAGTCCTAATAATAAGTTCTGTGACCGTTTGTGAAAACGCATGAAATTTCAGTGATCATTTCTTTAAATTTTAAATTTCAGTGACCGTTTCGTAATTTTTAGATAAGTTCAGTTACAGTTTGTGAAATTAACACATAAAAAGGTGTTAGCATATTGCCGAAAGATCATTTTTTTTTTTTTTGGGTGTAATTTTATTAATTGAGCATGTTTAATTTGACTTTTTAATTTGGTGTAAATTGTTTAATTCAAATTTGAGCATGTTTAATTTGAATAATTATAAAATATATATAGTATAAATTATTTAAATAAAATTCTGAGCAGGTTTAATTCGAATAGATTATTTATAATCATATAAATCATTTAATTATACCTACTAAAGCTTCGAACCATAGCGTACTTAGTACTAGTGCCACGGAAAGATATGTTTTTAGATTTTTGGCGTATTTAATTTGGGTAGATTATTGAATTAGGATTGATTATAGAGTTAATTGTCAAAATTGTGTTAATTATTTTTGTAACTATGGTGCAAAAAAACAGAGAAAGCAGAGACGTGGTGTTGCAGGTAATTCATTTGGGCTTTTGCGCCACCATGGTGAAAGAGGATTTCTTCTTTGGGAGTTGGGGAGTTCATGGGAGTCAACTTGTTAATGTTATTTATGTTTATTTGCTGTATTTTGTGGACCATTTGTAATTATTGCATATTGATGAACTGTTGTGGAAGTTTTCTATCCATATGTTCATGTTTGGCTGGTATCTTTATCTATATGTAGCCTGCTGGTAGTGAATGCATCATTGAAGTTGGCATGATTTTATAGGTGAAAATATTGTTTATTTTTTAAAATTGTTGAATAACGTGTTGTTACGTGGTATAATGTAAAGAGTGACGTACATGCAGCATGATTTTGTTAGTTTCTCTCTAAAAATTGCAGGGTTTAATTCACTTTTTTGATCTTAACAAGTTCAAAAGTAACGAAGACTCTGTTTAGTATTACAAGAATTTTAGCATGTTCAATGAGTTGAAGTTACAATACTTCATCAATAAAAAGTTAAATCAAATGCCAAAGACATTTAACATCCTACAAAGTAGACTAAGGGCTTGTTTGGTAGTGCTTAAAATTCAATTAAAATTGAAAATATAACCGTTATTGGGTCCCACTCGTCTAATAAAAGTTAACAATAACGGCTAATTTTTCAATTTTAATCCGATTTTAATCTCTACCGAGCACGCCCTAAACTTAACTCCTCAATTATATAACTATGCCAAGAAGAAGCAAGACAAGAATTATAACAAAGACAATTAATGGGTGTCAAAGTAAAGGGATTCATGATATATCGATGAGGTAGAGATGATGTATTTGAAGAGGCAATGATAGATAAATATACTTGAATGACAAGCAAACAACGATGGTGTTTAAATTACAACATTTTGCATTTTTACTTTTTAGGTTATTAATGAAATTTTGGCTGCATTCCAAATGTTGATAGTCCATATTTTATGACCGTACATAACGTGGTTGTATTAAGTTGGTTGGTAATTGATTTTTTATAGTATGAAATGAATGCTTTAATACGAAAAATTGTGTAGATGAATATTAGATTTTTGTCTTGGACTTTAAAAAAGTGACATATATCACTTTTTTGCCCGTTTGTAGTTTTTTTTTTTAATTTTTATCATTTTTTTAGTGTTTGTTACTTTTTTAATTTTTTGTCACTTTTTTAAATAACAAACACCATTTTCTTAATATAAAGTGACATTGCATGTTATTTTTTATTAAAAAAAAGAGTAACACTTAACTTAAAAAAGTGACATGTCGTCACTTTTTTTTAATAAAAACATAAAATTGTTTCACTTAATTTTACACAATATTTTTACCTTCTTTTCAGTCACTGGAAATTTTTGTCACTTTTTAGTGTCAAATATCACTTTTTAATAAAAATGACATTCTATGTTACGTTTTATATAAAAAAAAAAAATGACGCTTAACTTTAAACAAGATTTTTTAATTTCAAAATATTTTTCATATGATTTTTTAAAAGATCTCTAATTTTATGAGTATTTTTGAAAGTCGTACAGAGCTAAAATTGCTATTAAACTGCCATACATATTCCATTCCTTTCTTTTGCTCTTTTTCCATTTAGGCTTACCCTTGAAGATAGCTATAATATAGCAATTTCAAAGTATGAAAATTTAGCGAAAAAATTGCAAAAAAAATATAAAAATTAAAATGTAAGAATGGTAATATTATTATATTATGGTCTTGTTTCAACAAAATTTTGAGAATCGTGCGTGTCTCAAAATCCTGTCTCTGCCACATGACTGGAATAAGTAGTGAGCATATATATTCTCACCGTCCCCAAAGGAGACGGCAAGGCTTCTCTTATCACTTGATATCTTGATCCAAGAGTGAACGTATATTAAGTCCTTGTTTGTTTCACATTATTTAATCAAGAAAATGAAAATTTGTACCCTTTTTTTTCAAATAAAGTGGGTCCCACCAACGCGCAAACTGGTCAAATATGGCTGCTATTTTACTGTACCAATAGTCCATTTTTTTCTACTAATGTGAAACAAACATGGGCTAAAAGTGAAAAAAAAAAAAAGCAGCTTATTTGCAAAATCTTTAATGAATGTCTTGTCTCAAATGTTATCTCCAATTTGGTCCTTCGAAGACGACAACCACAAAAACCAGCTATTTGGCAAGTTCATTGATTTCTATGGCACAACCTTGATTAGGGTTTTGTGTATAACTTATGTATGTATATATACATACACATAAAATTACACAAGTTGGCCCCTCGGGGCACATCCCAACTGGCAAAGGACGATGCTTTTAGTTGCGGCAATTCAGAGGTCGTGGGTTCAATTCGTGGGGCTCTTGGAAGGCAGGATTTTATCTTAGAAGGCAAGAGTTCTCTTGAAAGGCACTGTGCAATATGTGTTGACTCGCTCGACATTTTAACAGATCAATGGGGGGGGCTTTGGACCCTGGCTAGTTTGGGGCACATCCCGCAATTTACCTGGTCTGCGTCTTGAGGGGCCAAGACGTAGACCCCAAAATTAGTCGCCGAATGTGGACATATGGATATAAAAAAATAAAAATACACAAGTTGACGATATACCATATTCCCAAAAACAATAAATTGATTTGTTTACTTTTACATGCCATTATTTTTATGTCAAAAGTCAATGCTTGACTATTGAGTCACTTTCATTTTTAATGTAATACAATTTTATGTTTGGATCATTCTTTTCAAATTTTCGTTTCTCTTCAATAAAATAATATTATACGTAAATTTAAAACTTTTTATTATTTTTTAACCATACGTTCTTCATTAATGTACTATTTCAAAATGCATTCTTAAGAAAAAAAAAATAGGCTCAAAAGAGGCTCTTAATATTAACTACTCTCTTCCATAAAAATACGATTTCAAAAAGTCAATTGAATGAATATGGAGAAGGGTCAAAATAAAAGGTGGAAATTATTTTTAATTTCATTTTTTTTTTCTGAACCTGTTCAATTAAGATTATTGAGAGATAATTTAGGCGAACATCCTTTGACTTTGTCAATTGATGGGGAAGAAAAGTACACAAAAAGAAATGGTCTTCAGTATATAGTCAATCTATTTGGCCAATATGAACATTCTTTATTTCTATATCGTCTATATTGCATCTCAGAAAAGTAAAATATTCCATGATCAATGTACCTCTTCTTCCTAGAAAATAAGCAAGAAAAATTTATTACAAGTGTTTTTTTTTTTTTTTTTTTTAAATTTATTTCAGTGTACAAACATGAAAATCAGAAGAAGAAATTTTCGTTTATACTTGATAACAGCAATGCAAAATTGATGGAAGACAAAAAAGCAAATTTGATTGCATTTTCCGTAGTAATTGTACTCATAGTTGTCATTATCATTGCTCGTTTATCTCTGAAACTTTCCAAGACATTTTTTCTGATATGTGGAGCTGATATTGCAGCAATTCTAGCAGTTTTTGCAGTTATAGCGATCCGGGTTCGTTTCACCGCTCGACGAAAACAACTCGAACGACAGTTTGATTCAGATGGCCGAGAGCTTAGAATCGAGTACAGTTTTCTGAGGAAAGTTGCCGGAGTTCCGATAAAGTTCCGGTATCGGGACTTGGAAGTAGCCACGGATGGCTTTCGATCTATGGTAGGACGTGGGGCGTCGGCTTCAGTCTTTAAAGGGATACTCAATGACGGGACGGCAGTGGCAGTAAAAAGGATCGAAGGGGGTGATCAAGGAGAGAAGGAATTCAAATCAGAAGTTGCAGCTATTGCTAGCGTGCAACACGTAAACCTCGTACGCCTTCTCGGGTATTGTGTCTCGTCCACTGGTCCTCGTTTCCTTGTTTACGAGTTCATTCACAACGGCTCGTTGGATAATTGGATTTTCCCCAAGGGGGAAAGTTGTGGCCGACGTAATGGTTGTTTGACATGGGATTCGAGATGTAGAGTTGCTCTTGATGTAGCGAGAGCGCTTTCTTACTTGCACCGTGATTGTCGATCTTGTATACTGCATCTAGATGTGAAGCCGGAAAATATACTTCTCGACCATGATTATCGCGCACTCGTGTCAGATTTCGGGCTCTCAAAACTAAAAGGAAGAGACGAGAGTCGAGTTGTGACAACGATCCGGGGGACTAGAGGTTACTTGGCTCCTGAATGGATCCTGGAGAATGGAGTTTCTGAGAAATGTGATGTGTACAGTTATGGAATGGTGCTGTTAGAGATTATTGGTGGACGAAGAAACGTCCGTGTTCTCGAAAATGGCAACGGTGAATCGAAAAAAAAGTTTCAATTCTTCCCAAAGATTGTGAGTGACAAATTTAAAGATGGGAAACTTATGGAAATTGTTGATCCAAGGTTAGTTGAAGATGGAGGGGTTAATGAGAGGCAATTAAAGAGACTGGTTTGTGCAGCTTTATGGTGCATACAAGAGAAGGCCAAGCTTAGGCCAACCATGGCTACGGTCGTTGAAATGCTCGAGGGGCGTGTACTGGTTGAAGACCCGCCCAACACACAAATGCTTATAGTTGATTTGTTATCAATTGATGAAGAGGCGGCTGATCCTGGTTGTACTCCCAGGCCTAGATTTGGTATAGTAGAAAATTACCAAATGAATAGTGACATTCCTTCCACGTCGAGTTACTCGGTTACAATGTCGGTACTCTCAGGCCGGTAGGTTCTCATACTAAGATCAGAGAGGAAAGGTATATCATGCCTCTCTACTCTTTAACTAAATATAAAGTTTTTCATTGGACTAGAATTTTCTTTTGGTCATCTGTCATCAAATTATAAGAACAAATATTTCAATTGATTCATTTGTGTATCTACAGATATACAAAATAACATTCACAAATTGCTTCTGTTCAAGCTGTAATGATTTACCAGTAGTCCATGCATGAACAGTTACCATCCTTAAAATGGTGAAACCGGTTGCGATCTCTTGCCATAATCTCCCTATTGAAAATCTTTGATATTAGCTTTGTGGCTGAATGGCAATTACCACACACACGAAGATTCTTAAAAATCCTTAGGGTCATCCCAGGTTTTGTACTGATCAAACCAAAAGCAATCGCCAATTTCTCGCTGTGTTGACATAGCACACCTTCCTTCCACTCCTCATCTATGTCATAATGCACCTCGGATGTATCGGGTATATGCCCAGCCATTTCTAAAAGCCTATCTACTTCATCAAGCATGTTATAGATTTCAGTACTCTGTGGATGTGTTCGGTCGCTGACAAGAAACTCATGGACTACACTATCAACCTCAATGGAGGTGCAACCAGGAACTTTGTTCATTCCCTTGTCATTTAGAAATGTTCTTATTCTTGCTACATCATCCCATCTACCCGCGCCTGCATACAAGTTTGACAAAAGTACATAAGCTCCAGGGTTATCAGGTTCCAATTTAAAAAGATTTTTGGCAGCATATTCACCCAGCTCAAGATTATTATGGATTCTACAAGACCCGAGCAGAGAACCCCATATAGCACCATCTGGCTCGATATCCATTCTTTCTATGAGGGCCATTGCTTCATCAAACAATTTTGCTCGGCCGAGTAGATCAATCATACATCCATAGTGCTGCAATTGAGGGGCAAAATTATAATCTTGGCTCATGGAATTAAAATACTGACGACCAAGATCAACCAAACCAGCATGGCAACAAGCTGACAAAACGCTAACAAAGGTAATCTCATCCGGTTGGAATCCTTCTTTGCACATGTCAGAGAAAAGCTCAATTGCCTTGTGTGCATCTCCATGCATCGCTAACCCAGATATCATAACATTCCAAGATGCCAAACTTTTTGTTTCCATGCCGTAAAAGATTTGTTTGGCAGCTTCAATGCTTCCACATTTTGCATACATATTAATGAGACTCGTCCATAGAGAGATATTAGTGAAGTCCTGATAATGCTTATCGATATAAACATGTATCCATTTACCAAGATCAAGAGCACCCAAGTGCGCACAGGCTGGAATAACATTTAAGAAAGTAACATCATTAGGCTCTACATTTTCTAGCTGCATTTGACGAAAAACTTCCAAGGCCTTTTTATAACTGCTTATGTGCGTGTAACCACCAATCATAACATTCCACGAGACAATATCTTTTTCTTGTAAACTCTCAAACAAAGTCCACGCCATATCAAGATCGCCACATTTTGCATACATATCAATCAGGGCATTAACAATGCGAAGATTTGAATCATGACCATGATCTTCAATCCAAGATCTAACCGAGTTTCCTATTTCAAGCGCGCCCAAGTGAGCACATACAGAAAGAACACTCAACAATGTGCTCACATCGGGACTAACTTTTGCTTTCCTCATTTCTTGAAATAAGATCAGAGCCTCGTCAAACTGGCCAATTTGAGCATACCCTGATATCATAGCATTCCAAGATACAACATCTCTTACGGGAATTGTATCAAACATATTACGAGCAATATCCATGTAGCCCTTAGCGATGTACCCAACAATCAATGCTGTACAAGACACTGCATCTCTAAAATCCCCTTTATCAAACACCATCCGTGCATCATCTAAATCCCCATTCTGAGCATACATGTTGATAAGTGAAGTATGTACAAACACATCACATTCAAGTCCAAGTTTCAATACATGGGCATGAAATTGTTTTCCCATTTTTAAAGCCATTAGCTTTACACAAGATTTAAAAACAAACGGAAATGTATAAGAATTTGGTTGAAGACCCAAAACAAGCATTTCTATGTAATAAATTAGAGCCGAACTAGGTGACGAGCTTAACGAGTATCCGCGAATCATCAAGTTATATATAATGTGATTAGGATTCTCAATCGATTTGAAGACCGATACAGCATAAGAGAGGTCACCATATGGACTAACGGCGCAAAACTCGGTAAGTTTGCTGAGTGCAAACAGTGTGTTGTGGAGTCCAAATTTGATGATTTGACAGTGAATTTGTTTGAGTTGCTTTATGCTTTTGCATTTGGAGAGGAGAGTAAGAGAGGGATGGTTTTGGAGTAGTTTGTAGGGAGGGTCGGAGGACGCCGGATGGAAGTGGAGGAGATTGGAGGATGCGGCGGCGAGTGGTGGTGCAGAAAGAGCCATATGGCGGGTAGGACTGGCATAGGCTGATTAACGCGATAACGTTCAGGGAAGGCAGGATTTGATTTGAAATATGTTAATTTCGGTTGGACAATGATTGAACATTTGCTTTAATTTTAGAGCGTGTTCCGTAAGATTAAAATTGAAAAAATAATCGTTATTATTAATTTTTATTAGACGGGTGAAACTCAATAACGAATATATTTTTAATTTTAATTGAATTTTAAATACGATCGAACACATGTCTTTTCATATTGGACTACATGAATAAAAAGTACAAAAATGTACTCTGCCCACCATAGTAAGCCTTATTTTACCTGCTTAGGGAGAACTTTACCTAATGTAGTTAAAGAGTAAAGACCTCATGCCACATCAACAAATGGGCAATTTTATCCTACCCGTCAATGTGAGAATAATTTCAATAATAAGTAACAAGATTGATTGCCCACCCATTGAGGTGGAAACGCCATATTAATGGGTCAAACATTTTTTATGTTGAAAAGTAAAAAAAAGATGGTTTGATCGTTGATGTAGAACTGCCATGTTAGCGGTTGACAACATTTATCATATCCACCATGGGTAGATGTTATCTTGTCGAGTAATGATATTTATCCCCACTGAGGATTCAAACACAGTCTAGGTATCGTTAATGTGACATTAAATGATACGTGAAATTAAATAAATCATTTAATTTCACATAGACCGTGTTTGTATCCTTACAAGGGATGAATAATATTACTCTATCTTGTCCAATGGGTCAAACATTTTTTATGTTGGAAAGTCAAAAAAAGATGGCTTGACGGTTGACTTGGCATTGCAACTTGAGCGTAGTAGATCATTCCTATAAGTAAATAGCAAGTTTGGATTTTACAAAATATATAGATAAAAGATATGTTTAACCAGTTTTGTCAAACATGTTCAGTTTAGACACTTAGGGTCCGTTTGATTGGCGAAGTTTTTCATGGAAGTAGGAAAATATTTTTCTACTTTCACTTTTTTGACTGNCTAGGTACAATCATTTGATACACAAATGATTGAAAATATTTTTTCACCTAATAGGTGGGAAAACATTTTCCAACTTTTTTTTTACCCCTTTTTTTTTTGCAATGAGAACATATTCTAGATACAATGGTAAAAAAAATTCACTTTTATCAACAACTTTCATGCAAAATAAAGTCAAACGAATGATATTCGGTAAGGTAAAATTTTTTTCAAAATTTTCAAATTTTTTTTTTTTTTTGACAATGAGAACAAATTTTAGACTCGATACTAGAAAAATTATCACTTTAATGGACAAATTTCATTAAAAACGAAGTCAAATGGACATCAAATTTTCCATGGAAAAATATACCAATCAAACACAATTAATTACAATTTCAAGTAAAACATTTTCTAAGAAAATCAATTCCCTATAAAATATTTTCTTTTCACCTATTTTCCACTCTTGCAATCAAACGGACCCTTATAGTTTAGTATATGGAGACGGTGAAAATATACATGACTAGAGAGCTTCTCGCATACAAGTTAAAGGACTTCATGTCTATATGATATTAATGTCTAATGAATAGACATTAAAGTTCAAATTTGATCTCGAGTTCTATCTACAACCTTGTAATTTATATTGATCAAATGAAATACATAACATCATCTAAATATGTATAGGAAATATAATTTTATTTGAGTCTGCATCTCAAATAAAACTTTTAAATTTAGATGGAGATTTAGAAATTTGGTTTTTCCTTTGACACATCAACTTGACAGATTCTTTTTCTAGATTGCATTCGAGTGACATTTTTCCAACATTGT
>CAIGRS010078122.1:0-10437 GCA_903798395.1 Fraxinus floribunda | reverse complement strand
TTTTCGATTTTTGCTTACAGTCCTATTTCAGCCCTTTCACTAGTACATTGATTTGAATTTTGAATTCACTTTGTGTTGGTCCTATAATATAAAATGACTTTTCTTGATATCATTTGGACTTGACAAGAAACGAGAGAAATAGAGAGAAGAACCAAGTGGAAGAGGCTTATTTCTCCAGTGAAATTTTTTGATTATCTTCGGTGAGTTTTTCTTGGTGAATCCATTGTCATTCCTTTGGGTCACGGTGCTTTGTATCAGTGTGGTATAAACTTGAGCTCAACATCAAAAAATCCATTGGTGGGATGTTGAAGAAGGTTGAGGTCAAATTTATCACTTTGATAGATTATTCCAACTCGTAGGTTGTGACAAATCATTGTAATCTATACTTTATCTCTACACTTAATCATGGGAAAAGTTGGGTGATAAATATCATGTCTAAAGTGAATGTGATAGATTTACACAAATACGTGTCAAGTATTCAATTGAACTCTTTTTAAAAACACATATAGGTGAAACATAACAAGCCAAAATAGGGTAACACCCTCTCTCCGTATGTTTTAGGACTAAAACAAAAAGGTCACATGCCCCTCAGAGCACAACCAAGTTGACAAAGGACGGACATTGCTGGACTTGCAACTTCAGGATGGGAAGTTCGATTTCTGGTTGGAACAACTGAGTGATGTAACAATCATTCTTGATTGGAGCAGTTTGGTGATGTAATAATCCTGAAGGAGACTCCCTTGGGGCCAGGAGTATAAATGGTGCACGGACCCTGGTCAACTTGGGCATAATTCGCGGTTTGCCTCCGCCAGTTACTGAGGTGTCCAGGATATAGTCTGGTGTAAACTGGAAAACCTGAGTATAAAAAAAAAAACAAAAACAAAAACAAAAAGGTCACATGATTTCTTAGTAGAACGAACCTTCAACCCTTGTACAGTATTCCATTTCTCCTACTTCCGCCAGCACAATATGTAGACAAAATGAAAGCTCATGCTTGGCTGTGATTTCAGAAAGATAGGCCAAACGCATATAAGAATGTACTAGAAGAAAGATTAACATAGAGAAATGAATTAAAGGTTGTATAATTAAGTCGACAGTAAAAAGAAGTAAAAATTAGAAGAAATTAAGCCGGTGTTTGGTGAAAATTAATACTTTAAATTTTAATTTAAGTCAAAATTAACAATTAATTTCATTCATATATTTGAAAGGATCCACGATTTTTCAACTATACATTTCACTAACTAACTTTTATCAAAATCTATTAAAAATATAATTTTAATATCTATTTTTTTTTATAATCGTAGCGTTCAATCTAGTTTGCAAATACCTCGACTAATCTCATGAGGCCCTGAGATTTAAGATCGGGTACTCACCTCAATGGTCTTGAGAGGATTCGAACTAGTGACTATTGGACAAACAAGAGCTAAATATAGAAGTGCAATGAATTAATAAATATTCAATATTTGGTCGGATCAACTTATTAATTAAGATCAAAATACATTGATACCCTATGGGATATTTAGCCCATGTTCCGTTCTCATTTTCTAAAATATATTTTTCCTCAAACTTATTTTTAATCATATATTACATGAGATCTACTACTTTTATCAACTTATCAACCACATATTTCATAAACTTTTATCAAATTTTACTAAAAATCTATTATTATTTTTATCTAAATCAAATAGGGGCTTAATATTCTACAATAATACTAATACTTTTTGGATTTTCAAAATATTACAGAATTTTTATGTAGGCAAACAACAATTTATATTTTTCATTTTACCTTTTTATCTTTGTAGTAGATTTGAAATTGCTTTTTCTGTTTGATTTTTAGAGCATGTTTGAGTCCCATTTTTTTTTTTTGTCCAAAATATATTTTGGAATAATATATTATTGGAGAATGTACATTTAAAAAATGAGGAAAAATTTTGGATTTACGTGTAATATTATTTAATTGAATAATATGTGGTTGAAAATAAGAGAGAAAAATATATTTTAAAAATAATGGTCAAACAGGGGCTTAATTTAAATGAAATTATAAATTATTCTTTAGCTTAAGATGTTACTTTCTTTTCCTATTTTTGCATAAAGTGATTATATCTCGATAACATTTTTGTCAAACTTTGATTTTTAAATTGAGAAAAAAAAAATTTAACAATAATAAATTCAAAGTTTTGAGTTGTATTTTCTGTCATCATGTTAAAAGTATTTCATTTTCAAAACTTACCATATTAATAATGTTACGAGTAGAAAATATAAAAAGTAAAGAAAATGTCACGAAATCAATAAATCTAATAAATAGCAAAAACCAACCTTATTTTCTTTTCTTGAAACTAAATATGTAGAACTACGTTTTGCTTTTCAAATAAGAAAAGATAGGGGAAAAAATGTTTTATGTAGTAATACGTATGTTCTAAAAGTCAGTTTTTGCCATATTCGCAGAAAAGAGATGAAGTCATTTTATAGTGGTCATTTACTATAGGATATTTTATAGGGATAATTGTAGTAGCGGTCCCAAACTTTTAGGGTGTGTTTGATAGGCTTCCAATTCTATGAAAAATAATTTCATTTTCCAACATTTGTCATGTTTGATACCATTTTTTTTTTCCATGGAATTCATTTTCCATTTTGAGCCCACACATGACACGTGCACCATTTCCTCATTTTCAAGGAATTGTGGGAAATCTGATTCCAGGCTTTTTTTTCTTTTTCTTTTTTTGTGTAATCAAAACAAATTTTATAACCAATTGTAAAAAAAAAGTTACTTTAATGGATAATTTACATGTAAAACAAAGTCAAACGAATACTAAACTTTGATTAAAAAAATATTTTTTTAGGGAAAAAAATTTCATTTTTTTTTTACTTTTTGACAACGAAAACAAATTTTATAACCAATTGTGGAAAAAATTATCACTTTAGTGGACAATTTACATGTAAAACAAAGTTAAACAAACACAAAATTTAAAAAACTTCGGGTGGAAAATTATACTAATCAAACACACTCAATTAACAATTCCCTGGAAAATAATTTCCAGACAATTACTTTCCCTGAAATTAATTTATTTTCACCCATTTTCCACTATTGCAATCAAACGAAACCTTAGATTTTTAGCGAACTTTACCTTAACCTTCAATTTGTGCCACCGAAGATCCTAAACATTTGAAAAATTAGCAATTGAAGTTCAAATGGATGAAAATCGTCAATTTGACCGTTAGTTGACCAAGAAAATCGAATTTTGACCAAATTCAAAGAGGTAAAATGGTAACTTTAAAATTAACAATAAAAACAATTAAACTAAAAAAAAAATAAAAAAATATGCCCCACCCTCATCTTCATCTGCAATTTTCCCTTCTTGAAACCAAATGTCGTTGTCCTTATGTTTAGTGCAGAGAATCCCCTTTGTAAATCCATGGCTTCTAACTTGGATCTTGCTAAGAGATTACAACATTGGCCGAAAATGGATTTTATGAACGAGAAAATAGAAACCATGTGCACCATGAGATAACATAAATAGGTAAGAATCACTCAAGTAAATCTTCTGGAATTCCTGTGACTTTAGGGTACGATTTAGTGGAGGCGATGGTCGAGTTTAGAAGGAATAAAAGTGAAAGGTGATTAGTTCGATTTAGTGGAGTTGATTTTGGTTTTTGGGTAGCTGTGGGTTTGGTGGTGGTGGTTGACGGTCAGCAACTTTGGATTATGGTTTGAATGGATGTTGGGGTTGGAGTGGGGCAGATTTTTGATTTTTTTTTTTTAGTTTAGTTTTTTTTATTGTTAATAATATTTGAAGAAAAAAATTGTTAATAAAGTCTGCTAAAAATCCATAAGTTTGGGACTGCTGCTGCAATTATCCCTTTTTTCTTTTTGTAAAAAGAAAAACAGATACTTGCAATGAAAAGTTCACCGTGTCCAAAGATGGAGATTATACAATACAAGCTAAAAAAAAAAACTACAATTCATTCACTCTAATCATACTAGTTAATATATGCCGATAGTAGATTCTCTCTGGCTCGTCATCACATTCAAACTCACTAGTTGAAAAATATTTCGAAATACTATAATCTTACCTCAAGTTCGGAAAATCCATAGTTTCGTCATAGTTTTGTTACACTACTTTTTAATTGTACTAAATATGCATTTGATTGTGCGCATGAAATACGTATAGAAAAAAATAAATTCTAGACAAGTCAATTACCTAAAATTTATTTGCACAAAAATTATCAATTAAATGTATTTTATTGATTTAGTTTTCAACCTAAACTTTTTTATATTTATTCATTTTTTATTGGTGGATAATTAAGATAGATGATAGATGAAAGAGAGAAAGTGGGTGAATTACCTTGGAAAATAAAAATCACCCTTCTCTAAAGAAAATATTTTTTTTGTTTATGAGAAAAATGTGGTCACATAATCAAATGTTGAAAAATATTTTTCACGGACAAAATTATCAATCAAACACCCCAAAAGTAAGAATTTGAATAAAAGAAATAACATTTTTCATGGAAATAAATCCAATCAAATACACTAAAGATTTTTCCAACCTTTGCTCACTGTCGTACGTCTCAGCTATTTTTTCATCGTATTGTTATCTTCAACCTTACATGAATTAGCACAATTTGCTCGTCGTGGTGATTTCTTTTCAAAAAGTCTGTTAGGAGTAAAAAGATTTATATACTCCTCATAGTTTTTAAATAAAAATAATAATAAATACAAAAGTGCAAGGGACTAGATGTACTAACTAAAAAAAAAAATAAAAAAATGAAGGAAAGGCAATGCCATAAGTACCATAATAAGCAAATATAAAGATTTTTAATGCAATTAAAAAGTTGTGCATTAGGACCCTGTTTGATATGAAAAAAATTTCATGGAATTAAGAAAACATTTTCCATTTTTTGCATTGTTTGATTGCAAAAATTTTCCTTAAAATTCACTTTCCCCCACCCACTCGCGTGACCCCTTTTTCCTTTAAATCATTGAATTTGTTTTCCCACTATTTTGGTGGGGAAATAATTTTCCATCTTTTTTTTTTTTTTGACAATTGGAAAAAATTCAATCAACAATGGTAAATTTTTTTTTTTTCCTTTAATGGACAATTTTCATGCAAAAAAAGTAAAACAAATGGTATTTGATATGGTAATTTTTTTTTTTTTTGCAATTGGAACAAATTCTAGATCTAATGGTAGAAAAAAAATTCACTTTCACGAACAATTTTCATAAAAAAAAACAAAGTCAAATGGATACCAAACTTTCAACATTTTGCAAGTAGAAAATTATACCAATCAAACACAATTAGTTACAATTCTCAGTAAAACAATTTCTAGACAATTCAATTTCTTGTAATTCATTTTCTTTCCACCTTTGCAATCAAAGGGACTATAAGAGAAAAATGTGGTGGCAAACTGGCAATATAACCATAAAATAACCTTGTGCACCAGAGAGAGGGAGAGAGGACAATAATGTTGCATGTAGACACCTAGAAAATCTGTGTAAACTGAACTTGTAGAATATCAAAGACCCCTTCACGGACTGAACTCCAGTCACGGATTAGCCTTGAAGTTTGCGAAGTACCAACAAAAATACAAAATTCTCACACTTCAATTTCCCAGTTTATGACTTTATGTACAAATTGTCCTTGTCAAATAATTTTCATTTCCATTTCCATTTCCATTTCTATCCAACCCCTCACGGGTCGTTCATACATTTCAGCTATAAATTATCAAATCCTTATCAGGAATTTAAGAAGAATATTGGAATTCACTTGGGAACCCTATTAATCCATGGGTCCTAGGGTTCATGCAATTTTCTTGATATGCATGATTTGCATGTTTATTGCATTGCCACCTGCCTATGCTTGGGGAAATTGCCCACCTTCGTATCCTCCTTACCATCGTCCTAGCCCACCGTCAACACAGCCACATCCGCCTTCGACCCCCCGACCACACCCACCCTCGACTCCTCGAACACCGCGACATCCCCCTTCAGTTCCTAGACCATTGCCTCCAAAAACTCCTCGCCCACATCCACCCATTACCAAACCCCCACCTCACCATGGTGGAGCACCACCAAAAGTGTTGCCTCCTATAAACAATCCACCTGTTATTGTGCCACCACCTGTTATTACGAACCCTCCTGGCATTATTCCCCCCATAACAAATCCTCCTGGAATTATCCCCCCCATAACAAACCCTCCTGGCATTATCCCCCCCATAACAAATCCTCCTGGCATCATTCCTCCTATAGTTAACCCTCCTGGAATTATTCCCCCCATAACAAACCCTCCTGGCATTATCCCCCCTATAATAAATCCTCCCGGCATCATTCCTCCTATAGTTAACCCTCCTGGCATATTACCCCCTGTAACAAGGCCTCCACCTTCTTCTGGCTACCCACCTTATACGCCACCTGGCAGCGGAGGCCCCCCCGGAGGAGGTGTGCCAGGCATTAGCCCCCCTCCGGCTGCTACTTGTCCGATAAACGCGCTAAAACTAGGGCTGTGTCTTGATGTTCTTGGAGGTTTAGTTCATGTTGGGATTGGAGATCCTGTGAAAAACATATGCTGCCCAGTTCTACAAGGATTGCTGGAACTAGAAGCTGCAATTTGTCTGTGCACAACCATAAAACTTAAACTTCTTAACCTTAACATATTCCTTCCTCTTGCACTTCAAGTTCTTGCAACCTGTGGTCTCACCCCTCCTCCTGGTTTTGTATGTCCACCTCTCTAAATGTATCTTCTGTGCCTATCAAACAAGAAAATAGCAAAAATAAATTGAAATTTGTGCTTTTTATTATGACTTGAGGATTTGTGTCTTTCTTTTGTAACTTGGGTTCTCTGGGCAGGGATGTACCTGAGATTTTCAAAGCTTGCGGCGAACTCTAGAGATTGGGCTCCTAAATTATAGCATGCGATCAAATTTTTTTATTCATACAAGTTTTACGGAACTAAATTTATTAATTTAAAAATCAACGGTAAAAGTAGAAACAAAAAGTAATATTCTAAATATATATTTATAATTAAATAATAAGGCCAAAATTGTTATGATCCCTAAAATACTATTAGCCTTTATATTATAACCAAACATTAAGAACACTACTTTTATCATTGCCACAAGTTACATTTAGGTATTTAGTAAGTCTCATGCCTGGAGGCGAAGCCAAGTGTTTAAACTTGTGCCTCATGGGCAACGGCTAGTGCAGTTGGTAGAGAGAGTTGCTTAAAAAAGTAAATTACTTTTTTATTCAAAAACTTCGTTAAATGAAACATGAAAGTAACCAATTTTCAGTTAACAATACATAAAATAGACTAAAATATGGCATAAAAAAATTGACAACATTGTATTTGAAAAATTCAAGTTTTGATTAAAAACAAACTAAAAAATCGAAAAAAATTGTGAAAATAAATGGTTATCAAAGTTATCCACGCACATAAATACAAAAATAAAGGAAACAAAATTTAAAAATTTCACTCTTGATATACAAGTAAAGAAAAAATACAATTATATTGAAGTTAAGTGAAAAATTAATAAACTTTTTCTTCACAAATGACCGTGTACTAAACTATATTTTGATGAGATTTATGCATAAAAAGGGAATGAGTAATTCTTTTTCTAAATTTAGATCTACAATGATTTAAGTGTTGAATAATATAGTTTTTGTCGACTTTACCTTTCTAAATATGACGAAATAAAAGCAAAAGATGACAAATAATATAAAAAAGATGAAATATGCAAATGGAAGTAAATGTTAAAGAATTCAAAAGTCCTATTTAAAAGTTGAGATGATCTTACTATAGACTTAAAAAGTTGGGAAGAGATTGCACAAAAATCTCAAAAAATAAAATAAAGGAAAAAGGACATGAGGGTTAATTGGAATTTGAACCCATGACCTTCCATAAGGGAAATTGAAAACCTTGCCAACAATCAAGTGAACCTTATACTTCATCAAATCACCTTGACCATCCCATTTGATTTTGTACACCCATCCCTTAGGAAGATCCACCAACTCATATGTAGATCTCTTCCTCAAAGAGTTTCATTTCTTCTGTCATTGCTTTCATCTAATTGATTTTATCTCTGTAAGTCTGTACCTCTAAAAAAAAATTTAGCTCTCCATCGGTGGTAAGAAAAATAGTCAGAAGTAGGATATCTAGAAGATGGCTTGTTCTCTCTAGCAGACTGTCTAACATGTGTTCCTTCTTCTTCTCCATCCAGAATATGTTCCCAATGGTTAGAAATCTTATCAACTAGTATCACCATGAGCAATGTCATCTATCACTCTCTTAGGCTGCTAAATTTTATTAAAAATCTCAATTGCCTGGTCTTCCTAAAAAAAATCCTATCTTTGCTTCTCACAATCTTCTTTTTCTCTATGCCCAAATTGTATCATCATGCTTCGATCCTCATCAGTTCAAACTCTTTTTGGAGTATCAAAATCCAAAAAAGCAGAAGGAGATCTATTGATCAAGTAGCAAGCAGTCTGCAATTCATCTTCAAGAGTCACACCCATAGTTTCCAGCTAATCAGCACATTCTGAAAATATTTCAAATGCTTTGATCCGCTCATGCCATCTTAGTATTTCATGTTGACCAAGTCTCTAATTAAATAAAACCTTCTGGCTACAATCTTCTTCCAAAACATAGATTCTAATTTCAACCATAATTTATGAGCTTATGTCTCTTGTGCCACATGACGAAACACACTGTTATACACCCGCTATCTTATAGTTCCTATAGCCTTTCTATTTCTGTTTATACCATTGCTTGTCTAACATGTCATCCGGTTTAGCCTCATCGCCCTCAATAAGATTATGTAAATCCTTACAGTAATGGTAATGGATATCCTCCATTCTGGGCTTCCAAGTCGCCCAATTATGATTAGAGACTCTAATCATAGCTTTGGTTCCTCCATTTTAATCCAGACAACCCTCCCTGGGCTCTGAAACTACTGTAGGAAAAAAAAATATACCAAGGAAATGATCAACAATATAAATTTCCCCTTTCCCCGTGCAATTAAAATAGGAACGCCAGATCAACTCAACCAACCAATTTATCAATTCAAGCAACTCAACCAAGCCAATGCAGAAGAAATAAAATACCTGAATAATAAAGCAACAAGATAACGCCAAGAATTATTTGACGCCGGAAAACCCTCAAGACAAAGGAAAAATCGACTAGGCAATTGACAATTCCACTATCACAGAATAGATAGATACAATGTTTTCTTCTCAATATTTATGCGCAACTCGCTACATCAAGATATAATCTTGGTATACCACAGTATTCATCATCTAATAATACTACAAGGACCTACATAAATAATTATAAAAGGAGAAGAAAAATGTCACCTAAAATCCTTTCAAGATCAATGTTGTAGAACCCAAATGGTAAAAGGATTGAAGAAAAATATCAGAAGTAAAATCCTTTTCTTCCAAATATTACCATCGGCCTTCAGCCTCTCTTTTCCCCATTTCGTTGATGCGCGCGTGTAAATGTATTCTACTTTTCCAGAAAGCAAAAACCCTCCAATTTCTTTTTTTATTTTTTTTATTTTTATACCCAAGTTCCAGGCTTGCACCTGACTAATTCTGGACTACCTACTCCGGTGCCTTATCACAGGTGGAGGTAAACCGCGGGTTATGCCCGATCAAGCCAGTGTCCATGCAAACTTTATATTTCTCGTCCCAAGGGAGTCCTCCTGCGTCGGATTTTACAACACCAAACTGTTCCACCACATGGTTTGGGTATTACAACACTTGGCTGTTCCCTCCGTGATTCGAACCCCCCACCCTAGGGTTTGCAAGCCCAGCCTTGCACTGTCTTTACCATCTCGGATGTGCCCCGGGGCACGATTATCTTACTTCTTGATTATATATGTGTGTGTGATTTNAGTTGCTCCGCCACATGTTTTGGGTATTACAACACTTGGCTGCGCCCTCCGTGGTTCGAACCCCCCACCCTGAGGTTTGCAAGCCCAACCTTGCACTGTCTTTACCATCTCGGATGTGCCTCGGGGCACAAAAAAAAAATAAAAACCCTCCAATTTGATTGAATTGATGATGAATATTGATGATTGCCAAATTGCAAGGCTAGTCCCTGATTTTAATTGCAATTGCTGGTCCTAACTGAACCGACAAGCCCAACATGACCACGAACTCTTTTTAATGATTGAGAAAGTTGGCACACTTTAAATTAATGTGGACGTCATGTGTAAGCCATCAAAGTAAAGACCACGTGAGCTAGGGTCACCCCGTCGCATGGATGTCTCGTTTGCTTTCCTCATACTTCGCCGGGTTAATTACCCCATTAGTCACTGAACTTTACCAAAAGTTTCCACCAGGTCACTGAACTTTAAAAACTACATGATTAGTCACTGAACTTTCGAAAATGCAATCTCATTAGTCGCTGAACTTTAAAAATCACCCCATTGGTCACTGACCTT
>CAIGRS010078070.1:0-39846 GCA_903798395.1 Fraxinus floribunda | reverse complement strand
CTTCAACTTTAGACCCCTCTATTTCGACGAGCTGGATCCGCCCCCACTCAACATTTTCGCTGGGTCCGCCCCTGTGTATAATTCCCTCAATTCAGCTGCTTTTAGTGACTTTCTTCTCACAATTGCCGGCCACCATACGTGTTTATATACTTAATTTTCAGCCCCAGTTTATCTCCTCTAATCTTGCTGCTTCGGTGTGTATAAATATATATTTTCAGCCCACCTTTTTTTTTAAAAAAATTCAGCCACCAATCTGTTTATATAGTTTTCCTCCCAAATCATCTATTTTCTCAGCAACCGACGATGTTGGAGTCGAACTGGGAGTCCCCCCCCCAAAACAGAATCCTGTTTTCTTTCTTTTATTTTCTGTCTGCAATTCCACCTCATTTACAATTCTAATAAGCCACCAAGTTTTATCCCATAAGAAGCCCAACTGCAAACAATGCCCAATTCTTTCAAGTAATACAAATTAATCCTTGAGTCCAATTAATTGTGCTTTTGTTACTTCATTTCAAGTCCTCCAATTTCTAGAGTATAGAATTTGATTCCAAATTTCCATCAATGGCCAATTTATCATTCTTCATTTCCAATTACTCGAAACAGGTCCAATATTTGGATTTTTGCCGTTTTTCCACTATTTTGTGTTCTTTTCTTCAATTCTTCACTAAATATAAAGTTTTTATCTACAAAATAAAATTAAACATAAATTAGGTATAATTTAATTCAAAAGACAACAAAATATCATAATTAGCGCCAAGAATAAGTATAAAAACTACACTTATCATCGACCAGCTTGGTTGGTCCAATGAAACAGTTAAGAAACTGGACTCCTCGTCCTCCTTGGGATGTAAGGTGTTTCAGCTACTCCAATGACTGAACGTAACCTGCAAAACGAGGTTGAGGCTTTCTCCCCCGTTGTACATCCAACGTGAGAATTAGTAAATTGTTCTTTTATGTAGGAAAAGAAAAAATCATGGGTATTCAAATAGTTAGAGTTTCAACATTCATACCTGTCTTGCATTATGGGTATTTATAGATGTATGAAGCCATTTAATTGCGGGGGGTTATCATGACACGTGTCCCACGTAAAACTTTCCACTACCCCCACGTCTTGAGTGATGGGCCTCCATTTCCAGGGGTTGGTTGTGCCCATGATAACCGTCATCGGTTTCCATCCAACTTAATAGTATTTTTACGGTTAAGTGTTGAAATGATCCCGTTGTGTAGTTGGCCAGATATGAATGTAGATGGCCTCTTAGCGGTAGGCGGCCCAGCATGAGCGTAGAGTGCTTCACAGCAGTAGGCAGCCCAGCATGAATGTAAAAGGCCTCTTAGTGGTAGGCGGCCCAGCATAGTGTGTTACACGTTGGGTGTAGATTGGTTAACCTTTTTATTGAGCATAGTAAATAATTGTCGATGCCCCCCTAATATCACTGATGAACTCCAACACCTTGCTGATAATTGAAACCTGTAAATAATTAGTATAGATATGGAGTAATAAATGACCACAAAATATTTCGTCCCCATCAATTGCTTAGACATTTGCATGATTCGTTAACTCAGAATTAGTATTTTGGAGCTAATACCTTGTATGACGCACAGTAACCCGAATCAAAGAAGGCACGCTTATGAGTTATGATCCTACATGTATATATGCATTAACCTTTTAAGACTAAACATTTCTTCCTTGGCATGAGTCTACCGTATTTATTTGCAATTGAGGAAATCTACAGTTGGGAATTAGAAAAAAATTGGAGTGATCAAACAACGAACCAATTCTCGACCATTTTTCATATGAAATGGAATTTCGGAGTTCGACACTTATTGTACTTGATTTGAGCATCTTACATACAAGCAGGTAATATGAATTATGAAACCTTATTCGTTTAAATAAGAAATAGAGCAAAGGGACAGCCCAACAACCATCAAACATACAAGCAGCTCGTGCTGATGTTTTGCCTATAATATTGGTGTAAAAATCATACATGCTGTATCTTCTATAAGGTAGCAATGCATATACTTTCTTCACTAAGATAATTCCAACATTTGAAACTGATCAAAATCATGCTAAATCTGTAATGTCATTTGACTGGCTAAAATAGAAGCATGATGAGGCCATTGTAGCAGACTCTGCATGTAGCTGCTTTGGGATTACAGAGTATATTGAGCAAGAAGCCAAATATATTGTGGAAGAGGTTTCAGAAATTGCCCAAAGCATTGAATTCAAACTCATGGTGATTGGGAAAGGTGGGTTTCGACCTATAATGGTTGTTGAATGAGTTGGGATCAACTGGAGGCTTGTTAGCATCCTTGTGTAATGAACTAAGAATTCTGTGCTTGTGATCCAACATCATGATTCTACCAAAGACGACGAGTAAAATCTGAAGATGTTGAACTACAAAGATGTTTCAGTGGATAATTATGTAACGTGTGTGATGAACACCACAGTAGCATTTGAAGTAAATCAAATTATTGTACGAGTTCTAATCCTCAAAAATAGTAGCTTTTAGGCTAAGCCTCAGTCCAGGATGTCAAATAAATTGTAACTTATTTCCCATTCTGGAATGTTGTCCCATGTGATGAATATTCTTTCCTATTGCAATCATCTCAGGAATCATAACTGACAGAGTTAAAATGTTCAGCAGATGATTGTTGTGCCCTATTTGAAGAATTCCATCCTTTAGACTCCTGATGGTAACCAGTTATCTCATTTTCATTTTGTTGTCAGCCATCATTCTTCCAGTCAGAGGCTTCTTTAGTGTACTCCTCAACCTTTTGTGAAGCCTAAGCCATTACTCCTTTCATCAGTCCCCATGTCTTCTAACTAATCTTTGGTGCTTCCCATTTTCAAAATGAAATATAACAAATTCTATCATAACAAATGCAAGACAATACTATAGAAGCTAAAATGCATAATGGCTAAGGCAAAAGAAAATTTAAATACCAGAGAGTCTTCCACTTCCCCTTCTACAGAGTCCGCCAAGAAGGATACAATATTGCCTAGGTGCTTCTATAGACAGGTTAGCTAGTAAGCCTCTTCACCAGGTTGAAGGTTCAGATGGCATATATCGACGATCTTCAATTCAATTTAGCGTCATTTTCAAGGGAACAATGACAATAATTCAATCATATACCGATGATCAAATAATTATACGAAATAAGAATAGAACAGAAATTAATAAATTAAGTCACGATTGCACCAAGTACTAAAATCAGATAACAAACATTTATGCAGATGAGGATTAATGTAGGACTTATGTAGAAAGCTGACTTCCAACCTTCAGAGTCCAGAGCCCAGAGCCTAATTGGGTGATCGGGCCACGTCTGAAGTCGACGGAGCCATCAGCCATGACTTCATTATCCATTATTTCATTTAAATTGCCACATTTTATTTTATTATTTCAGCTAATTTACCCCCATCATCATCGATATTTCATTATTTTAATGAGAAATAAAGTAAGTAGGAAACAATCTTCTTTTCTAATTAGTGCAAATTAGAAAGATAAAGATTCTTTTATGGAAAATGTATTAATGTAATTAATTTTAAAAAATTATTTCATTTTAGTATTATAAATGTATTAAATGGATACTCTAATAAGTACCAAAAAAAAAAATTATTACTAAATTTGGTAAATGTGAAACTTGATTGCAATTCAAACAACTTGGACAAAACTTTTCTCACGTCTTACATTGATTTTTTCAGATGCCTAATTTTGATATTGTGGGTGATACAAATAAAAATTTTAGATTATTTGTAAAAAAATAAAAAAATTTGGGACTATACTCACAATTATTTCTTATTAATTTTGGCCATTTTTTACTTTTTTTTTAATGTCTAGATTAGAGATGGCAAAAAAGCTCGACGGCTCAGGCTTCGCCCGGAAAAAGCCCTACCCGGGTCGGGTCGGGCTCGAGCTAAGCCCCATTTTTGGGAGTTGGCTCGAGCTCGGGCCGACTCGTGGCCCGGGTGAGCCTGCCCATAATTTTAAAAAAATATATTTAAATTTAAAATTTTTAAAAGTGCTGTCTATTTCTAGCTGCCTATAGGCAGCAAAGCCTTTGATATTAAAAAAGAAAAAAAAAAATTGAGCTGGAGCTTGGCCTGCTAAATCTCGAGTCGAAAGCTTGGGTCGAGCCTCATTTTTTTGGTCGGGCTTTGCTTGGCTCGGATAAAAAAAAACTCGGTCCAAAAAAGTTCGAGTCGAACCTGAGCTTTTTTTTTTTGCTCGGCCTGGGCTCGTTGACATAGCTAGTCTAAACTAATGAAATCGGAAGAGAGGAGGTGAATCGCACTTCGAAGGTCATATGGGAGGATTTTTGGCCAATTTGAAAAGGTACAGAATATTTGACAATAATTTCAAACGTTGGGGGTGTTGCGTTAACAAGCATTAACGTGATAACACGCGACATGCGTTATCCAACTTATTCACTCGCCTAAAAATTCCGCACAATAAAAAATANCAGAATATTTGACAATAATTTCAAACGTTGGGGGTGTTGCGTTAACAAGCAACGTGAAAACACGCGACATGCGTTATCCAACTTATTCACTCGCGTAAAAATTCCGCACAATAAAAAATAGAAAAGAAATCTGATTCACAGTTGAAGCATTTGGAACCCTAATAAAACTCAAACACATAAGTATAAATTATATATTATATATATCACTATGAGATCGAAAAGTGTAGGCTATAAATTTTCAATTGCGTATATATAGTTATTATATATAATCACGCACGCACAAAATATCGAATTAAGTGAAAAAGGTTTGTGCTTTGAATTGGGCGCTAATCAGATCTGATTTTCAAAGGTAAATAGCACTAATGACATACATTATTTGTTTGTGTGATTTTATTTTGTTTATTAATTCCATTTTAATTCGTGAATTTTTAGGTTTTTTGTGTGGGAGCGGGGTGGGCATGGGGGTTTGTTGGGGTGCATTATTTGTTTTGAAGTTTGATGGATGAAAAATTGAAATCTGATTGGGTTATGACACACAGAGCATGCGGGCTTTCGAGAATTTACATGTAATTTCTGGTAGATGTGAAGGGAGGCTGCAATTTATTTATTATTATTTTTTTAACACATTGCCCATGGATTAGGTTATTGTTGAAATAATTTTAGTTGTATCGAAATTTAGTGTCTTGAGGAAAGAAAAAAATTAGAACTTTAAACTTTTCCCGTTTAATTTTGTGATTTGTACACTTCCACTCTTAAAATGTTCACAAGAATTGCAATTGTCATCCCGAGAGTTTCTGATGGGGAACCTTTGTGTTGCTGTAAAAGAACAATCAGATGAAGCGTGCAGAAGCTTGTAGTGATCATTTCATTTTTTGAAGTAAAATTTTATTCAGATTTGTCCAAAAGCAACAAATCAGCTATAAAAGCTGGGGATTCCCCAAACTGCAACTCTTTTTCTTTTGTAAAAAGAGAGGAGAAATTTATACCAGCAAAGATTTGCTTTTATCTAATCTGGTCTAGATTTTTGTTTCACGTGCAATGGCGGGCTTTATTTTTAGTTGATCTCCTAAAGGTTAATATTTAATAGCTGATTTGTTGGTATCTGTTATACCCTCTTATGCTCGGACTCTTAGAAATAATTGGAGTACTTGTGCCGGACACGACATGGGTATAAGATATATGTCGGAACTTCCAAGTTTCAATCGAAAACTTCGTCGTTTTTATTTACTTCTTCTTCCCTCTTATTTTTCTTTTCCTTTTCTTCTTTCCCACTTTTGCTCTCTTTAAATCCAGTGTCGATGCCGAGAGGGTGGAGAAAGGCGACGGCGCTAAGTTTTACCTTCTTTTTCTTCTTTCTTTTTTCTTTACTCCTTTCTCTTTCTGTATCGGTGGTTTAGAGTTTTGCTTGTGTAAAATGAAAATGGATTCCATACAGTGCTACTTAATGCTTCACTAAGTCCAAATTACAATCATGTTCCTCATTTTCTATTTTATATAACAATTAGTAATTCCCATAATTGAAAACTNAAATGAAAATGGGTTCCATGCAGTGCTACTTAATGCTTCACTAAGTCCAAATTACAATCATGTTCCTCATTTTCTATTTTATATAACAATTAGTAATTCCCATATTTGAAAACTAAACCTCAAAATTCTATTTTATTCGTCTTAACCCCTTATTAAATATCAATTTCTTTCATTGTGAATAATTAGTTTTGGCCTATTTAAAATGACATCTCAGATTAGTAAAAAATATTGAAGTTTGAAAGACGTAGTACCCATATACTCATCTGAAATTTGGACTCTTTTTTGTTATGTCCCCATATCCTACATTTTAGAATATAAAAGATCTGATACTTAGATAGGTACCCAATACCCGTACCCCGACTCCGAGTATCATAGGTTATACCTACCTGCTAATGTATTATGTATGCATGAGTGAAACCTGTTCTCACCTTTTCCATTAAAAACTGATTATTGATGTAACTTATCGTCAATGAATTTATTCGTGGATAAATTAGATTAGAAGCATGATGGTGAAAGGTAGAGCTGCATGAGTCACTTGTGCTTAATTTCATTGCATTAGTAACGAGTTCCCTCTTCTACCCACCTCGGGGAATAAATACGCACCTCTACATAATTTGTGTTGTTTTTTAAAACATCTAATACTCTGGATCTACAAATGGATGTCTAGTTCTATTCCTTTTGGCAGCTTTAGATGGTGCTAAGAGTGATTGTTGTGAGACATATTTTATATTTTTAGGACTAATTCTATGTACATTCATGTTAGTTGTCACTTAAAAATCATTTGTAGGATTTCAGATCAGCAACATCCTGACAAGTTCTTCTGCCGAGCAGTTGCATTTTGGGCCTAATATATTGAAGAATGGCTGATGAAATATCAAGCTTTTGGGGTCCCGTTACATCAACACATGAGTGGTGTGAGCCAAATTATGTCTACTCTTCCTATATTGCTGAATTTTTCAACACAATCTCGAATGTCCCAAGCATTATTTTAGCACTCATTGGTCTTGTGGTTTCGTTGAGCCAACATTTTGAGAAAAGATTTAGCGTCCTTCACATATCTAACATGATACTTGCTATTGGCAGCATGCTATATCACTCCACGTTGCAGCAGCTGTAAGTTTTTAATTTATGTTCTCATCTATCTGTTTTGCTTGTTGAGTTTGCAATGTAAGGTTGTAAGTGGTATAAATGGCTGATGGAGCTTTTATGGTCATTTTACAACTTAAATTTTGCTAAAAATTTTGCACAGTGGTGATAGCATATCATTTTGTATATCGTAATTTGCAAAGGAAGAAGAACGCACCAAGTCTAGAAATCTGTAGTGATGTTCAAAGAAACAACTTCAATAACTCTATAGACAACTGCAATGTATATTTAGAAACAGAAGGAAAGCCAACAGCGGATTATTGGGAAAGTTCTACCTGTGTATAATCTCATTTTTGCTTTACTTATAAAAGTTAAGTTGATATCTTAAAATAAAATATAATTATGTGTAGAGACACCTTGTTTGAACCAAATGATAGTGTCATACATGTAATTACTTTACCATTCAGTCTCTTCTTTCATTGGTGTTTTCCTTTTTATTTCCTTGTGATGATGGCTCACGGGTGTGGAACTTCTTCAAAGTTGTAATGAGTCTTGTTCTGAGGTTTATAAAGAGGACATCCATTACATGAAAACTAAGTTGATTTTTATTTTATTTTTGGATTTTTGATTTAATGTATATATCATTTACGTTTTCTTCTCTCTCGTCATCACCAAATGAAGATTAGAGTCGAAACCCTATATTTATATGCATCCTTGGTTTTGATGTGCTACAATATCTTCTTAAAGTGAATGAGTTGAGTTAGTTTAAGACCCTAATCACAGACTTCATTTAATACTAAATGTTACATAATAATCACTATTTACAATATGTTACGGAAGCAATATATTACCTTTCCAAAGTTAGTTTATGAAACTCTTACCTGCTTTAAGCATCGGATCAATATTTTCGTTTGGATATTATATTTCTGACAAAATTTATTAGTTGTCTAAGTGTCATTTGCTAATTGGTCTTCTGGCTGCTTTTACAATGGCACTTTTGTTCTTTTTGTTCTTTTTTTCATTTTTTTTTTATGTGGCGTGCGATGATTGTGATAATTTTAGGAATTGATCCCTTGAGATTTTGATCACAACTGTTTTTAAAGTGCTGCTTAATATTCTGATGTCAGCTCCATCCGAATAGATTGATGATTTATAGAATATCTTGGAATTTATAGTTTGGCTAAATTAGTGCTGCAAGCATTTCATCGAGTCTGACAAAGAAGTTCAAGTCTTGCATTCTGGCAAAATCAGACGGACTTTTGTTAACTTTTGAATTCGTTGAGGGTGCTCTCCATGACAAAATTGTTGTGTTTGTTAAAACTATTCACATAAAGTAGTGTCAGTTATATATTTGGCCCATTTAAACCAAATGATGAAATGAAAAATCATTTAGAATTTCTTTTTCAGGCAACAGCAAGGTGATGAAACGCCTATGGTTTGGGAAATGCTCCTCTATATCTACATCCTGTACTCTCCAGATTGGCACTACAGAAGTACGATGCCTACCTTTTTGTTCCTCTATGGTGCGGTATTTGCTATTGCACACTCACAGCTCCGCTTTGATATTGGTTTTAAGGTGCATTATGTTCTGCTTTGTCTTCTTTGCATTCCTCGGGCATACAAATATTACATTCAGACTGAAGATAAATCGGCTAAGTGGCTTGCAAAGTTGTATGTGATCACTCTATTAGTTGGGAGTCTCTGTTGTTTAGTTGACCGTTTCTTCTGCAACTACATCTCGCCCTGGTATGTCAATCCTCAGGGTCATGCACTGTGGCATGTCTTGATGGGTTTTAACTCATACTTTGCAAATACATTCCTGATGTACTGCCGAGCTCAACAACGAGGATGGGACCCAAGAGTTAAGCACTTGTTGGGACATTTCCCTTATGTGAAGATTCAAAAACCGAAAGTCCAGTAGAGGCCAATGTTCGACAGCAATTAGCCTCACAAGGAAGCTGGCAAATGTCTTGCGTTGGTTGGTAAATGTGAGTGATCATATTCTTTTTGTTTTTGTTTTTGGTTTTTCATTCGCAGTTAGTGTAAATGATTACTGGGAATCATTTTGGTAGGTTGAGTAGTAATTAAATTTTGACTGTTCCCTGATGTATCATATTTATTTACATACTTCAATAGGTGATTACATGAACTCATTAATTGACTAATTGTTGAATTAAATTGTCTTTGATTCTCTTAAAAAAATGTTGGCATGGATCAGTTTTGCTGTGACGAAAAATAAGAAGACGACGAGTTCTGTATTTATTTACGAGCACATATTGATTATGTTGGATGTTGTATGCTTCAGTGATATTTTAAATTCAGTCTGCAGACCTGTTTTAATGCAAGTATTGTGTGATTATAAGCTTTGCAAGTGTTTGTTAAGATTGTCTTTCACATAGATCTACACCAATATAATTAATTAATAAAACATGTCAAATTCAACCATATATGTAACTATTTTCTATTACTTAAAAATTTGATACATGTATTTATGTAATGTTGAAAATATGTAAAGTACTAGTAAGAGTCAAATTCTTAAAATGTCTTTTTCCAATGTAAATTCTAAAATATTGTATATGACACATTCCATGCAATCTTCAATCAATTCAAGGGATACATTTCCTTCTAGTAAATCAACCATGCCAACCAAAGTTAATTGAACGAAGGTACTCGTGTTGAGTTGTGCAAAATGAAAAAAATCAAACCTCAACTAGAAGCAAAAATATCTTGCGGTTAGAAGATATTCATGGTCTTGAGGTATCACATGCACTAATATGACAATATCTAATGGTCCGTTTGATTGCAAATGTAGAATTTGAGTGTAAAGAAAATGAATAACATAGAATTGAATTGCTTAGAATTTATTTTACTGAGAATTGTAATTAATTGTATTTGATTGATATAATTTTTCATCTAAAAAATGTTGAAAGTTCGGTGTCCGTTTGACTTCGTTTTTCATTAAAATTGTCCATTAAAGTGATAATTTTTTTACCATTTAGTCTAGAATTTGTTCTCATTGCCAAAATAATAATAATAATAATAATAATAATAATAATAATAATAAAATTACCATATCCAATACCATTCGTTTGGCTTTGTTTTGCATAGAAATTGTCAATAAAAGTAATAAATTTTTTTACCATTGTATCTAGAATTTTTTCCAATTGCAAATAAAAAAAAAAAAAAAAAAGGGTAACCTGGAAATTTTTTTTACCAAGAAAACCATTTCCAAGGAAAATTATTGCCATCAAACAATGTAAAAGTAGAAGTTGGAATTGATTTTCCATTTTCCATGAAAAATTTTGTGCAATCCCTAAGATATTCAAATGATCATTAAGAAGTATGGTTGAATCCAAATGCAAAAGGTTCGAAGATAGATGAGTACCCAACAATGGAGTCTGCACTCTATGAATCATTTTGAGGGAGTAATTCAGTTGACATAGAGAAAATTAAAAACTATTTGCCATAAAATAAGAGAGGAATTAGACAAATGGATTTAGAAAGATATTTACAGTATGTGTGAAACTTGCTTATTTTATCACATGCAAGGCGACATCTCTCTTGTAACAAAGCAGTTGGAGGACAGAAAGCAAAATAAAGAAAGGATTACCATTGTTATTTGTCGCAATGGTGACGACTCTGAAAAACTTCCGCTTTGAATTATAGGCAAGTTTCTTAATCCAAGATGCTTTAAGAATGTTAAGAGCGATATCTCAGCCGCAGGTTTGGAACGAAATCAAATGCATGGGGTGACATCTTTGTTCTTTATGTAATGACTCAGGTGATTTTGATAGCTGTATGCATATAAATCTGTTGTTTTTCATTGCTAATTGTACCGCACATGGCACAAGGGTAATCTCCCTCCACTTCATAACATAACTGTTTTGTTTACCATCAAATAGCACTTCCAAAATTTAGCAGTATAATGCAAGTATCATTAGAAATTTCGAAGGCCATTATCATCAACGCTTTAATCTCCTACTTTTGAAAGAGAGAGAAGATCGTGTCTTGGAACTAGCAAAGATAAGTTGCTACATGGTCAATTGATGTGAAGTCACGGATAATTGTCAACGGTTTAAAGCACTAAAAATTTAGGATCAGATGTCAATGAATTGCAATTTACAAATGAAGTGGATGACGAAAATCAAAGTCATTACATAATTGAGTGAATATATTCGACAAGTTCATATACTAATTGAAATTGTAGCGAGATAGACCTCTGTATTCTCCTTAATGTGTAGGGTGTTTCAGCTACTCCGATGAATGAATGTTACCTGCAAAGTGCAAAATGAGGTCGGGGCTTTCTCCCCCGTTGTACCTCCGGCGACTCTTAGTCATCAAACAAATCCTTTCATCCTTCTGTCATATTAATCTTAAGTTTGTCAAGGAGTTTCAAGAGAGTCATACATTTCTCACCTTAGGGGTATTTGATGCAATACACTCGTTCAACAGTTAATGGTGTCACATGTCCCACGTAAATCTTCCCACTTTTCCCACGTTCCGATGGGATGACCCCCACTCCTCAAGCTGTTGGTTATGCCTACGTTTACAGTTGAGCGGTTCCCGTCTAGCTCATAGCCATTTGTATGGTTAAGTGTAGCGTTGGCCCCATAGTGGTAGACGACCAATGTAAATGTAGAGGGCCTCATGATGGTAGGTGGCCTCATGGGAGTCGACGGACTCATGGTGGTAGGCGGTCTCATGGTGGTCGACGGCCCCATGGTAGTAGACGGCCTATGTGAACGTAGATGGCTTAATGGTGGTAGGCGGCCTCATGGTGGTCGAGGCCTCATAGTGGTAAACGGCTTATGTGAACGTAGAAAGCCTCATGGTGGTAAGCGGGGGGTCGACAGCTTCGTGGTGGTAGACGGCCTCATGGGGGTTGACGGCATATAAAAACGTAGGGGTGGACGTCCTATCATATGGTGCTCTACGTGGAATGCATATCAAGTAGTTCTCACCTCATAGGCCATCGTGGATAATTATTAATGACATCATATATCACTAGCCCCTATATCATTTGTCGATGTTTATCGACAAGGGGTAGCCTCTTCACTTCATCCGTATTGATTAAAGTTTTTTTTTTTTTTTTTTTTTCATTTATTATGTATAAAACCATCATTACCTCTTCGTTCGATGTAAGCGTGAGCAGGGGGCAAGTCAATCGATCGACCCATCCTTAGATGGGCCATTCGACGACCAGCCAGGGATGGTTGGCGATGAGGCTGGTCGTCCTTCGACCAGCCCCATCGAGTCTCTTCTTCACATCGATGGACTCCTCCATGAGTTTGATATTTTGACACATTTGGCCAAACCTCACACTTTTCAACCGAGTCTCCCAAAAAAAAAACATATTAGCTCAACCAAATCTTTGAACTAAAATCTTGAAATCAAGCAGGATTCGACGGGTGAGTTAGTAGTTCTTGATATTCCAAAGTGCTCTAGTCTTTATAATTCCCTATCTAAATTGGAAAAGTCACTTAAAAAATATGAGTATATGGATTACTATGTTTATAGAGCCCTTAGGCCCAAAGATTCTTTTTTCCTTTATATCTATCTATAGTATTGGTGTCACTTGCTAATGTGTGAGAGTTTATTTGCCCATCCTTGCACGACTCTTCCTAATTGATCGTAATAGCTAACATGCATGACAGCTAGCAGGTGGGTGCCTGGCAACACTGGCGTAAGTCGAATGCCACGCGGTTGACCCGCGAGCGTTGGTGCCAAGCCCGGTTGTAATTTTATCTTTCACATTTCATTTGTCAGTCTTTGATTGGTTTTATTGGTATTGCTATCCTTTGTCGAACAGCAGGACGCAAGGTCTAATGGTTTGGGGCCTAAACCAATTCATAGTTTTGAAGGCCCCTACCTTGACCATAGAACTCAGTCATGCTTGTTACAAATCTATCGGTTTCGTTGATTTCAACCTAACCCCTTGGGCTCTGTCGAATGCAGAGCATGATTTCGGGCCTTAACCAAGTTTTGGTTGTTGAGGTTCTTTCTCAAACTTTAGAGTAATTTCTAGCTAACTGGTCTTTTTTTTTGTCTTTGTTACTCGTTGTTGTATGTCAAACGATCTTGGGTTGTTGAATGAAGAATCTAGTGATTTTGAGCTTTAACCATTTTTGGTTTTGAAAACTCACCACCAGCCCTTAGAGTGATTTTGAGCTAACCAATTTCTTGGTTTTGTTGCTCACCGCTATATGTTGAGCGATCTTCGAGACAGTAGGAGAGATTTGTAGTCTTCGCTTCAACCAAGCACAAATCATGATCTCGTAATAATATTTAACTTGCCAAGATTTGGAAACTCAGTAGGCGCACCGGGACGTCCCAACTAGGCTGACCCTTCCTTAGCGCCCTCATCATCTGTCGCCATCCGACTTCTCATTAAATAATTTCAATAAAGTGTGCCTGTAGCAGACATTACATCACGAATACTAGTCGAACATCCTAGCTACTATATTTTCAAGAGATCATTACATCATAAAAGAAAATGAAACCCCCTAGCGATTACATTTACAAGAAAGCATCATGCGACTCGAAATCACTGCATGTTGGTCTACTGATAATATTTCTTGAGATGTTCAGTGTTTCACGGCTTGCCTAGTGGTTTTCCTTTCAAGTTCTTTAGGCTATAAGCTCCATTTCTAAGGCTTCGAATCACCTCATATTATCCTTCCTAATTCGCGCCCACCAAATTCACGCCCTCTTGCCACCAATTTTTTTCCCGTAGTATCAAAGGGCTCAAGGTCCAACATCATAACTGGTCAAAATTCCTTTGTCCATATACTGCCAACATAACACTTCCTCGAAAACTGTTGATAACCCCTCATACACCCCACACCACGACTGATTGGAAATTTCATCACTTGGTGGTAAGTGGAGGAAATAGCCCAAGCAGCATTCAACAGGGCTCGACCGTAGATTGCATTATACGCCTGGGGATCTTGACAACCAAAATGTTCATCAAGATCACCACGCTTGTGCTAAATATCCAATGTCATTAATAGTTCCACAACTCCCTCCGGTATCACAGTAGCCCCTCTGAATCTTTGGAGGGGGCGGATACTGCTTTCACCTTTTCCAACGAAATTTTCAATCCCACAAATGCTTCCCAAGTAAGAATGTTCGCTGTGCTACTTCCATCAACCAACACCCTCTTGACATCGTAGTTCGTTATGTTGTCGACTATCACCAAGGTATTATCATGGGGGGTTACCTCGCCTATTAAATCTTTCATATCCTGAATTTCCATCAATATCTTCGCTCGTAGAGTATTGAAATATGTGAAGTCTTTGACCTCATCTCGCCTCTGCCTAATCGACTGATTCGAGTGTATCCCATGTTTATGCGCTCATTCCTTGACTTGTCTTTATCAACGACTTTTTGCTCATCACATATCTTTCGCTTACGTCACTCTCTGAGATTTTTAGTGACTTTCTCTGCTTCTTTTGCATCAACATACTTGTCATCCTTTTTCAACGGGTCATGTATCGATTCTGTGGGATTTTTGGAGAGTGACATCTTATAGGCTCGGTTCTTCATCCCATTCACTAACGCTGTTCCTACTGCAGACATTTGAAAGTCCTTTATACCAAGTGTCGCCCAGCTGAACCTAGCCAGTACTCCTGTAAAGATTCATCTTTCTCTTGCATAACCTGCATCAATCCAATGCCGTCTTCCACTTCCTTTTACTACTCATAAAGTATGCTACAAAACTCCTGAAGCTCATCAAAAGTCTTTATAGACTTGGGTGCCAAGGTGGCCACCCAGTCTCTAGCCTCTCTCTTGAGTGTCAAGGGAAAAGATCGACACATCACTACGTCTGGGGCTGCATAGAGCCTCATTAAATCAATGAAGGTCTGCAAGTGGTCAAGCGGATCTGTGACTCCATCATATGCGTCTATCATCGACTGTTTAAAGCCTTTTGGTAAGGGGACTGCCATGATTTCAGGTGCAAAAGGATCTTCTTCCAAAACCATTCGCCTTCACCTATCCATTCTCTTGGTTAATGCATCATCTATTTCCCGGGCCATCACCTCCTCCATCTTCCTTTCCAAGTCCATCATGGGTCGGAGAATCTACGAAAATGCAACCCCTACAGCCCCTAAGTCCTCCACTATTGGCTGAGTAACAGGCGGGATAACTGCCGCCACTTGGGGCGGTTGCTCATGTACAGCCTCCGACGGGTTTTGTGGTGAGGCTCCTACTTTCTGTGTTTGACTCTGCAAGAGGGCCATCATGGTTGCCAATTGAGTTTCCATGCACTGAATTGGCTCTACATCACGTGTTGCAGTGGCGGTGGGGGGTCGTGACCCCTTGTGACAGATTCTGACTCTATCTTTCCGCATTTTCGACCATACACGTTCACTCCTAGTCCATCTCCTTGACATAGCTTTTTTGTTCAGTGGTTTCCCACAGAAGGCGCCAATGTAGCGAGATAAGACCTCTGCGTTCTCCTTGACATGTGGGTGTTTCGGCTATTCCGATCAGTGAATGCTAACTGCAAAATGAGGTCGGTGCTTTGCCCCCGTTGTACCTCCTACATGAGAATCAATAGTTGGTTTATGAAAGTAGGAATAGAGTATAATTGGAATTCAAACCGTTCGGGTTTCAAGAGAGTCATACCTTTCTCACTTTAGGGGTATTTATAGGCACATGATGCAACGAACTTGTTCAACAGTTAATGGTGCCATGTGTCCCACGTAAATCTTCCCACTTTCCCTACGTTCTGATGGGATGACCTGCACTCCTCAAGCGGTTGGTTGTGGATACGTTTGCCATCGAGCGATTCTCATCTAGCTCATTATCATTTGTATGGTTAAGTGTATCGTTGGCCTCATAGTGGTAGACGGCTTATATAAACATAGAGGGCCTCATGGTGGTAGGTGACCTCATGGGGGGTCGACGAACTTATGTTGGTAGGCAATCTCATGGTGGTTGACGACCTCATGGGTTGGCGGCCTTATAGTGGTAGATGGCCTATGTGATCGTAAAGGGCCTCATGGTGGTGGGCGACCTCACGGTGGTCGACGGCCTCACGGTGGTCGACGGCCTCATAGTGGTAGATGGCATGTGTGAACGTATAAGGCCTCATGGTGGTAGGCGACCTCATGGGGGTCGACAGCCTCATGGTGATAGACAGCCTATGGTAGTCGACGACCTCATGGTGGTCGGCAGCTTTATAGTGGTAGATGGCCTTGTGGTGATAGACGGCCTATGTAAATGTAGAGGGCCTTATGGGGGTCGACGACCTCATGATGCTCGATGACCTCATAGTGGTAGACAGCCTATTTGAACGTATAGAGTCTCATGGGAGTCGACGGCCTCATAGGCGGCCTTATGGTGGTCGACGGCCTATGTGAACGTAGAGGGCCTAATGGTGGTAGACAGCCTCATGGGAGTCGACGACCTATGTGAACGTAGAGGGCCTCGTAGTGGTAGGTGGCCCGTAGGGATAGACGACATATTATGTGGTGCTCTATGTGGAGTGCATATCAAGTTGTTCTCACCTCATTGGCCATCATGAATAATTATTAATGTCATATTGTATCACTAATCAAATGAATATTAAAGTCTTCCTTAATCATCCAAATGAGCAATAAATCATGTATGCTTTAACAGAAGAAGAAATCATTCGGACAATTTGACAAGAGGAGGGAGATAATCATGAGAACGATAGTAATGAAACATGGAAAGTTTCGTACCAAGAAGCTCTAAACATTCTTGAAAAGCTAGAAGTATTTTGGCTTCAACAAGAAGATGTCCAAGCTGACGATCGCAAGTTCAAAGATTCGCCAACAACTCCAAAGAACAAATCATCGTGCCAAACAACTTTAGATAAATATTTTACTTTAGTTAAAACCTTTAATATAACATAGCATTTTATTTTTTATTTTTTTGAAATGAACAGATCAGTATTGCCATGTGAAGGCAAGTTTTCTTAAGATGGACCTAAAAAATTATATCTTGACCAAAAATTTTAATGATGACGTAGAGATTATTTCCTTAGTATGAATATAGACATATTTTAGGGATTAAAATCCAATTAAAATTGAAAATATAGTCGTTATTGGTTCTCACTCGTCTAATAAAAGTCAATAATAAATGCTAGTTTTTCAATTTTAATCCAATTTTAATCTCTATCGAACGGCCCTATATTATAAAAGTGAAGTGTCCAAGTTTTGTATAATGATGGAAAAATTATATTGACACTCCGTGTAACATCCAAAAAGACGCATCAACTTTCTTGTATTTTATGATTAGGTGATATGTTTTTGACTAATAATATAGAGATTTGTTGAGTTTGTAAACAAATCGGTTGTTTGTCTAGTTATGTAAGTCCCTCTAGTTATAATGTATACAAAAATATTCTTCTATATCTAACTCGACTACAAACAAAGTTGTACACACATCAAGTTGGTCCAATTCTGAATCAAACAAAAAGAATTTTCCATATAAACCTTTGTTTTACTAATAAAGAAAAGGGAAAATTACAGCTACGGTACCTATTGAGTAGTAGACTTTGCCTAAATCTTTTATTTGTACCATTCATGGTACCAAACCTTTCAAAAACTCACTTGAAGTCAAAATGGATGTTTTCTGATAGTTTGATTGTTAGTTGACCGGAGAATTGAATTTGATCATAATTTTGACTAATTTTAAAAGATTAAAATGGTAACTTTACATTTTTTTCAACAAAAATCATAATTACAATATATTAATAATTAAATTTAAAAAACATAAATCAAAGAAAAAAACAAGGTTTTTTTTTTTCTACTTCTCCTTCCTCTACCCCACTCCCACCTTCGTCCCCACCAAAACCAAGTCCAAAAGCCATTGCCATCGCCATCTTCCATCGGCACCACCACCTCAAAAGAAGAAAATTTTAACTGCGTTACGATGAATGGCCAAATTGTAAAGTCAAGACAGTGTTCGTGATAGCAGTATTCGGAGGCACTCTATTTACTTTCTCTCATTCTTCAGCTCATTTTCAAAATCACAAGCACAAGCTCGATTTATCAGGTGGTATTACAAGAACTAGAATAAATGTTTCAAAATCATCATAATCCCTGAACACAACCTCAAAACTAGGCACCATCACCTTAAAAGGTTTTTGGATTAAGTTTTGAGCACTGTTAATTTGATTATTGGTTAATTTGAGGCGATCAGTGGAGAATTGGAGATGGCATGATATGAATTTCCAGTTTTCTTAGGCGAGCCCTTTACACACTCGCCTTACCTGAATTCAGCTAGCGCTTCTCCTTTTCTTCGCCAGTAGATGGTGGTGTAAGTGGGTTCTTGCTATGGCGGTGGCGATGATGTTTCAATCTCTTCCGCCCGGGGTATCGTCATAATGGTGGGATTTGGTGTGTTAGTGGATTCAATCTCTTGCTCTGCTTTAATGGTTGGAGTTTGTTGTACAGTGGCTATTGTAGCTTTTTTACCGACGACCATGGTGACGTTGGCATTGGGTGGGGACAGTGACGTTGATCACTACTGCTACTAGGACTGGGCATAAAACTCACAGCCCAAAAACCGACCCGGCCCAACCCGAAACAGGTCGGTTTGGGTCAGTTTAGGGCTTAATATAGGTCAAGTCAGATAAAACAAAATTAAAACAATTGTGGGTCGAGTCGGTTTGTGCCAACCCATTAAAACCCAAATATCCCCCACCATAATTCCTCAAACCCTAGCTCCACCATTCCAAAACCATAAAAATTAACACAGAGAGTTCCCCTCCCTCACCCACCGCCCACGCAAGTCATTGACCCATATAAACCCATCAGTTGTAGTAAGCATTCTTCTCCTTATCGTCAATTAAGTGATGATGGAATTATCTCAGTTACAACAATGGAATTGTAGTAAGCATTCTTCTCCTTATCTCAGTTACAACAATGGAATTGAAAGTCGGGTCGGCTCATATTTCTTCTCCTTATCGTCGCCGCCATTTTTCCCGTCTCCGGGGAGTTTTCGGTTCAAACCGCCGGGTGTGCCTTGTCTTATTGTTGTAACAAAGAAATGAAAACCTTGAGTTTGGCTTTTGGGGAATATTTGAGAGATGGGGCGATCTTGGCTGTCATGGTGGAACAAATGAAATTTGTTTCTTTGGGTGATGTTGAGGCTTGTGGTGCTTGATCCGGATCCTAATAATATCCTCGCAGTTGGATTGATCGGCATACTCACATTAACAGTGGTGCAGGTTTTGTGGCAGCTGTTGAAATAATTCATTTTTGTAACAAAACCACTTGAACTCGACCCGACCCAATTCGGGTTGGGTTGGTTTAGTGTAGAAGCCGGTTCGGGTCGGTTTGTAGAACAGCCCAAAATCGGTGTATGTCGGGTCAGGTCGATTTTGGGCCAAACTCAACCCGACCCGACCCATTGCCCACCCCTAACTGCTACTATTTGGGATTTTAGGGTAAAGGGTTGGGGGAGATGGTGGGTGGTTTTTGGCTCTTTTTTTTAAAAAATTTAATTATTAATATATTATAATTGTTTTTTCTATTGAAAAGAAAAAAAAAAGTTACAATTTTTTAGTCCAAAATTATGATCAAGATCAATTATCCGGTCAACTAACGGTCAAACTAACATAAAACATTCATTTGAACTCCAAATGAGTTTTTGAAAGATTTGATATCGTGAATAGCACAAATGAAACATTTAGTCAAAATCTGTTACTAAATTAAATGTTTGGTACCGTGACTGTAATTTTCTCTAAAGAGAATATTCAAATAAATTTATATCGTATAACTGTACAATTGTCACCAGTCTTTTAGAGAATACAGATACACCAATCATAATGATGAACCTTAAATCTATAACAAATGAAAAATGAACCTGAAAATGCAATACTGCTACAAATTATGTTGGCTGTTTCGCCATATACAAAATTTTTGTCAATATCACTATACATATTTGCAGCAAGTTGACCAATGTTTCCTTCATTCACATATAGACAAGCTCGGTGTTGCTGTATGTGTTTACTCAAGTGCATAACACCTGAGTAAGCGGCTCATGGTATGGTATATTGACATCACAGGGTGCCTCAAGTTGTAATTACCGAAAAGGGGGCAAAAAAATAAGTTACCTAAACAGAGCACGACTGCTTACTTTAAATTACCAGCCTAGCCAAATCTTGCTGCATTTTTGTACAGTGACCCTCGCCATATTGTTGCACCATAGAAGCACGCTTTAATCCAAGGGCCAAATAAACGAGGGAGCGCTTCTTGGTAAATAGTGGTGGATCATAAGACAACTCCAGCTATTTTGGTACCAGCATGGCTAACTTTAGATTACCAAGCTTGCAGAGTCTTGCTGGATTTTTATATATCGTAATCTTTGCCATCTTGTTACCGGATAAAGTCACATGAGCTATGCTAAAAGACTCACCTTTCTCAACTGCAAATTGCCACTCTCTCATTGATATAACAAACCAATTCTTTCTTGCGGATTTGGTTGCTTTGACTTCAATGTATTCCCTATTTTCATCACCACCTATAGTAATGTCATAGGGTAGCCCAGTCTCATTAGCTTCATTGACCCATTTCACAAACATTCCATCGACTTTCTCGGTAAAATATTTGAAAGCTACAAACTCTCCTAGTCTCCCTGTAAACAATGCCTGTTGTGCATTGGCGGCATCTACATATAAGTGATCTCTCTCGATAGAATTTGATAAATTAAAATTCAGGCTATTGCCGAGATCAACAGAATCAAGTGCCACATTCATATCAGAATCAATCGTGTTGCCTGCCAAATTAAACATGCTTTCTGAAATCTCAGCATTTAGTGAAGCTGTTGGACTGATTACTATTGGATCACCATCTATAGTTGATTTACTGCCAGCCTCAACCACCGATTTTTCAAGATTTTCTTTGACGCCATCCCTCTTTATAGTTTGCTGCAGGCCGCTACCTGCTGGTGTATTGAATCCAACTGTACGACAGGCAAAATTGAAACCAGGTGCAGTTTTCCAATCAGCAGGTGGCCAATTTGAGTTGATGCCAGGTCTCCTCTTGAACACTGTAGGGTTTTGTTCCTCTGTCTTTTTTGAAACAGAATTTTCCACTAGTGTTGCATTGTTCTCCACTGAAAGGGACCACTCAGGTTCTTCGGTAGGGAGTTTTGGTACCTTTTGGCTGTTCAAAATGAAGAACTCTATTTGCTCCTCAGTTGAACCTGATTCTATCATGGTCACGATCATGTGAAGAAAATTTGCAAAATGCAATTCGGGCGTTCCATCGTACAGTAAGCGAGAAAGTTCCATGAATATTGAGTGGGAATCTGATTCTCGACTGCAGTATAGGATGTTGTCCTGTAAAGATTTAACAGAAGGTAGTAGGTTATCAATCAAACCAAAGTGGACTTCATGCTAACACTGTCTTTGAACCATGTTGGCCTATGCTATCACCGGAAAGTAATATAGCATCGACAAGGAGAAGCTCAAAAGGAAATAAAACACCACCTGCTACTTTTACAAGATTTTATGCTATGAAAAAGATGATGCAAAATAATTGATCTAAAAAATTATGCAACAAGTGATGTCACAAGGTTGCAATTGAGCATTGCCAGGCTACTATTAGAACTTCAAAGAGAGAAAGTAAACAATGGCAAGGATATAGTAAGGATTATGTACCTGTAAAAGGCAACTACATTCATATCTTTTCTTTGATGTAATCTCGCACTTCATAACATTACGGTAAAACAACTTTTCAACAACAACAATCTGCAAACGCCTCAGATCTTCAAAATTAGACTGCTTCAGTTGAAAAAATTTATCTGGATGCACATTCAAGACATAGCGTTGAGCATAAGGAAGAGCCCAATTCACCAGAGAAAATAGGAAACTACAATCTGCCGGACCATAATATATTGCCTCGCGAGTAACAATCTACAAATATGCAATCATATTCAAGAAAACCGTGAATAATTCAAGTGTAAGACGATGTCATGACTGACAAAAACATAATAAAGTTCAAGAGTAAGAAGTTAAATGTATAAATCATGATGATCAATAAAACATAACCTTCTAGGTGTCACATATTGCACAGCACATTCTAATGCAAGGATTTTTATCACGGGATTAGATGTAAAATTGCAGACCAACTACAGAAAGTTCCATACAGAACTATCAAAAAAATAATGCAGCCCATCTGACCATTATAATAAATTTAAGGAGTTCAAATTACACAATATATTAATACTTGAGTGACCATATGGAAACAAAAAAAGACATCCCGTGCAGAGATCTGGTGTATATATTTCCACACAACTGCCTCGTCAAAAAATAACAATACCCAGATAAGTAGAACCATCATTTGTTTTCTCACCTCCAATCAGAAACATGTACATACAGAAAAGAAACACAAATACATGCACACAGAGCAAGGAGAGAGAATGTTTTAATTTGTGCACTATTCATATGAAGATCTATTAACACCAAGAGAGTTCTTGCTTACAAACAGATTACAGACACGCACACATGGAGAGAGAGAGAGAGAGAGAGAGAGAGAACCTTTGAAAGAGCAGGAATCCCTAATCTGTTCATAATGATTAAGATTTTTGCTTGAAGCATCGAGTGTTCTTCATCAGGAAATTCCCCGAAGTACAGAAAGTTGACACCTTCTAGATGCTTGAATTCCCTTCCTAAATCATCATCATCACACCAACATACATGACCAAATGATGTGTGTAGAGAAACCCATTTATCTTGTCTAGTGGGAAGCACAGCATATTCCTTTTTCAGAAGACTATCTTGCAGGTACTCAACATCTTCTAAACTCATTGATCCAGAAATTATTGCATCACCCCAATGTAAGAAAACCTGGAAAACCTGTAGTAAATAAAAGAATACTCAAATAATATTCATGAGTTAGGTAGCAAGGATTGAGATGTAGTTCACTTCCAGTTTATATTTCTTACCGTCTTTGCAGCCTGATGAGGTAAAGTAATAGTAGATAACTGCAGCAAAATCTGGAGGTAGCTACGGAAAGGAGGAATCTCATCCACTCCACACTCATTTACAAAGAAGTCATGAAGGTTGGGATAAAAATTACGTAGCATTTTTCTCAAGGAACTTGCAATATTTGAAACACAGTCCTGATCATCCAACTTCATTTGGTCCATGGAACCAGTGCTATCATACCAATATACTTCCTGAGGTGATAAAAAGGCACCAGGTATTGCATCCTCACGTGAAGAGTTGGATGCACATGGAACAAAAATAAAAGGTCCAGAATGTAATTCCTCCACTATTTTCTGCTTTGACGTAGACATTTCTTTCCAGATGAATGTGTAAAAATCTGACATTTGAGAGACGCTGAATGACAAAGTCAAATATCATTTGAATAAGCATGTCGTTTCGAAAAAAAAAAGGAAAAAGAATCTAAGCAATCTTAAGGATGAGAAATGAGATATGAATAGAAAAGATACAGATATAAAAAAATCATTATATATTAAAAAAAAAAAAAAGTATTAGCATAGAGAGTTTGGTTTGCTTTGAAATAATATCAATCATTCATGGTAGCATAGCATTCTCCAACCTCAAAAAATAAAAATAAAAAAATAAAAAAAATCTATAATTTCGGATTACGGGGTCATTTTGAAAGAAAATGTGGAAGTAGTAAAACAAATGACCATGCTGACATTAATTCCACCCCTCTGCCCTTCCATCCACCCCCAACAACCAACCCACCCAGAAGAAACCTAAACATAAATAAAGGGAAAGAGGTAGTAAATCAAAGAGAGTTGTAGTTAATCTAACAGAGTACAATGTGACTTCAAAATCCGGAAGAGGTAAAGCTTTGTGAAAGAGTTTAACATCTTTTCTCAGCCCATTTTCTGACATGTCCCACATGGAAGAGAGAAGAGAAGGGATGAAGTTTACACCACTGTTTAAAGTTTCCAAAACGACTATTGGATACAAAGCCAAAGAAACTTGTTTCAATTTATCCTAGTACGCCTGAACTGGGAAGAATAAAGAAATCTTGATACATCAAATATGTTAAAGAAGCATACCTAGCCTTGAAAGATATTTCAGATCTTCTCCAAAAGTCTAGAATAGATAGAGCATCATCAAGAGTAACCTCAGTTTTTAGACCAATATCATCTACCAACTTTCTGCTCCTCACCTATTTCAAGTTGAAACAATGTACTTTTATTTAGTTTATTTGCAAAATACATATATTACATGTAAAAAAGATGATAACACTGAATTCATCTTATCATCTTTTGGTCATCAATATTAGAGAAGCACTACTTTTTCCAAGAAAAAAAAAATAATAAAATGGGCCAGTGACGGAGTGAACATTCATTGATGAAGCACTTTAGGGGAGCATATCATATGGAAAACATGTATAGGCAAGGATGAGAAGATCGTAAATCACAATCTTATGGACCCTGATGATGCTTTGCATCACAGAGGGGGGGAATGATAGATGACACCAAATCCAACACTGTCATACAAATTAAAATAGATGGAAAAAAGTGCAAACAAAAGCCTCATGGTAAAAGGCAAACACAATTTTATAACGCAGCAGAACATAACAAATTTCAGAGACTCGAATAATGTGCTTGGAAACATCTCGGACATAATACACACGGAAACGAAAACACATTAACAAAATCACAGAAATATATAATAGTTGTATTACGAGCACGTTGTCTCTCCCTCGCAAGCTTAGCTAAGAGATATATTCCACTCTTTCTACAATAGATTTCCGCATGGAATAAGTAAAATATTCAGTTTAAACGTAGCCAAATGCTTAAACAATAAATCCCTATACTTTTGGTTGAACTGGGTACAAGATTGGGGAAATGATTAGAGCACTGAAACAAATAATGAGGACTAAACAGGAGTTGTTGAGCCTAATGAACGTAACTCTTAGAAGAAGAATATTTCAATAAATTCTTTTTTACCAGCTGTAACTCTGTATCAATTCCTTATGTGACTCAAAATGGAACATAAAATAACTTGAGTTCTGAAATTACAGAATTTCTTAAAAGAACAACAATACCCTTGGCTGATAAAATATCGAGAGAGAGAGAATAATTTCTGAAAGAGAGCAAATAGAAGCAGGTAAAAACCTAAATGCAGTCTTGTAACTTCAAATGTATATATTGGAACTGATAAAACATGTGAAATTTTTCTAAGACAATGCTGAAAGAAATAACCCAGAGATATGAAACTGAAACTAACCTTCGGAATGGCATAAGGGGCACTAACACCTAGAACCGAGTTAACTGCTGTGCAGTCATGGAATAAATCTTTAGGATAATGAAGTTCATTATCTATACTCGACACTGTCCATGAAACATCGTGGAGGACGCAAATAAGTGATGATTTGAATGGTTTGCTTTCACCAGTGGAATCAATGCAATAACCAGTAACCTTATCACTAAAATAGTCATCCCATAACGTATCAAGCACCTCCAAGAAGTACTTGCACTTTTCCTGATTGCCTCTCAAAGACAGTTTTGATAGCAAATGAAACAACTCTTCAGATTCCCAATTTTTGGCCACTGAACTCATTGGAAACGTGTCTCCATTCCACAATGCAGTCTTCATTGCATCATGAGACATATCAGAAATACACTTCTCAACTTGAACTATTTTCACGAAATCAGTTACTCCTATTTCTAGTAGGAAATGTCTCCACTTCAACATTCCACCAGATACTAATTTGGTAATTGGATGCTTCAAATAGGCCGTGTCAATTTCGTGCCATTTCACATCAAGGCCAATAACTAACTTATTTACATCAACAGGATTTCCAAAGTTTCTACTAAAATGGATCGGCACCTCACTAAGTCGTTTGTAGCCATAATTTGTTAAGATCAGAGCCTTGTCCCGTAACTCTGAAATAATGTCCCCCCTTTCTGAGCTACAGGTAGTACAACCTGATTGTAGGTGGAACATTACAAAAGAGAGGTACTCTGTCATCAGCTCTTCCTGTCCCAATCCACTTCCACCACCAGAGAGAGCGGGTAGGATGTGAACCTTCACAATTTCATGATCAGATAACTGCTGAACACCAACTCGATAAAGCAGCCTTGTAACATTCTCCACTATGGACGTGTCAGAGGATGAGTTCTCAACAGAAGCAGCTGCAGAAATAAGGTTGGGACTCACAATCCGCAGCCTATCATACATTTTAGGGAAAACCTTGAAAACAGATTCATCATTAATCCCTAGACCTACAACATCAGAATGCAACCAAATGGTGCCTTCTTCCACAGAACTGTATTTATCATCCGAAAGAGGAATAAATGGGGTTCTCCGAAGTTCATATGTGATATCCGATCCAGTCTCACGACCGGAGGGAATTTGACCAGAAGAATGCGACGACAACACATAAATGGCACTGAGGCAAAAAGATAACCAACTGAAGCCCATTGATTTCAGACCATTGTCTGAACAGCACAATGAAATAATAACCTTAAGTAAAATTCTGGGTCCATAGTCCTCTACACCTAAAGCCACTGCTAATGTATCAGATATAACTATATCTTTATTCAAGTAACCAAGGCCAAGATGCTCGTGAAGTAAACTATCTGGTAATAGAGAACGAGCTTGGTCAGTCCAATTTCTCAGAACCCTGCAAGGAGGAACCCATTCTTTCTCGTCACCTTCCAGCAGTAAGCAATTTGACAAGCGCAATTTAGAAAGTATCATCCGTGGAAGGCTAGAAAAAAACCCATGGACTTCCCCCAGAAGTGGAACATAACTCATAAATGCTGCAACAGCCTTTCCAGGGCTCCCCCTAAAACAAGGCAGATCACAAAAAGATCTCTCTGCACCAACAAACAAGCCTGGGAATTCGGAGAGTAACCACTGGTTCCATGGACTATTTCCATCAACCTCTTCCCTCGATGAAGGCAATATAAAATCACCTTGGAGAATAAACTTAAGACCATATGTTCTAAGAGGAAGAAAGGCAAAAACAGGCTGCTGGTTAAGAATTGGGACCAATTCTCCATCAACTGTTTCCAGCAACGTAAATGCCACCGAGATTTCTGTCGTTTGTACATCAGGACGAATGACATGACTCTGCAATTTCTGAGACACTACTAACCAAGTCATCTTCTCATTCCCGATTGCAACTTTTATAATACCATCACCTATAACTTCTTTCCTCATAACAATTAGTGAATCATCAAGTATGTTTCGGAACTTAATGCACTGAAGACGATGAAGAAAAAGTAGCAAAGATGGATGAAGATCTGAGAACATAGATATGATGTTATTCACGGAAAGGCCTTCAGACAGGTTCAATCTAAAAGGAAGAACTATGCATGTGTTCCAAGAGTTGCGATTCCGTTGATCAGTATCCGCAGAAGCTAATCTCGTATACAAGTCGATGTTACAGGGAGGAACAATTGTGGGCAAAACAAAACCAATTTGGCCTTCAGTTATATCAAATTTAAGATGAAATCCATTGGAGTGGATTTCTGGAGCATCGGTAACCTGGGGACAAGGAAGAGGAAAAAATACATAACTGTAATTTGGTGAAATTTTCATCGAGTGTTAGAACACAAGTAATAATTCATTAGTACTAAAGTATAAATAGCTCTACAGTCAACTATTCTGTCTCTACGGAAGTAGTAAGAAGAACAGAGTTAGTTTCAGTTAGAATGTGAATTCAGTTACTGTACCATAGCTATACTTCAAAACAAACCACAGCAAATTAAGGAAATCACATTACAAAAAACAAGAACTTAAACAAGTGATTCATGTCTTCAATTCATGACAGTGTCGCCAATAATTCAATCTCCTCTCAACGTAGTCGGGTACAATAAAAAAGGAAAGCGAAATCCACTTTGTCCTTTCATACTATGGTTTATTTGAAACGTGCCACCTTGAACTTTCATTTTTATCACCAAACCTTTAACATGTTGAGTAAGCGCAATCAAACCATACGATCAGCACCAGCCATATAATTAACAGACTCGCTAATGTCTCCCACAACTGATATGTTACATGATATTCCAGAAAATGCTCCAATCAGTAAAAGATTAATCTAGCCATACAAGGTATCACACAGAATATGTCTAAACAATGCAAGTCATCTTTTCCTTAATTTAACCTCAATTGGTGTCACCTACTTATTGGTTTATATCCTAATCCATTCTAGTATAACCACACAAACCCAATATTTTCAAGTTTTCTACAATTCATTTTATAGTCATTTTATCCTTTAGCAGCCTAGACACCAAGTACCTTAAAGCATAGTTGGTTGAGTAACACTGTAACAATTCTAGCGAAGTTACCTTTTAACCATTTTTCTTTAGAATAAGCAATATACCTATCCGATAACCAGTAAAGGCAAATTAAAAAAAGACAACAAACATATCTAGAAGACTAAAACTGATGCACCAAACAGGCAACAAGCACTAGTAGTCAGAATAGCACATTACGCACACTTTTGGATATGCAACAGAAGTAAAATATTTGACCAAGGCTCTCAAGAATCCTATCAGTTAATAACCACAAAGTGCAGAAACACAGAAAAGTAAGATTTTGGGAAGAGTTGTTCAAAAAGACAGAAAACATATGTGGACATTGTGCGCGCGCGGTCTCAGACGCAAAAGGAGTTTATTATCAATTATGGACTAAATTCAAAGCTCCTCAATTTTTACACCAAAAGCCCGATAACCACAACCAATATATTTTTACCCCTCCCATCGCGTAATATTTTTCCTTATTATAGATGAACAGGTAGGGTTCAGTGTCTAGAAAAACGACAATCAATATGTACACAGTCCTCCATTGTTCTTCTGTGGTTTCTAATCTTTAAGCTGTCATTTGTAATAATTCAGAATCAGTATGTTAAAGCTACAGCCTTCACAAAAAGAATTCCTGAAAAAAATTGTCCACAGTACCATGAATAGTGATGTACATAATAGTCTCATTACAATGTTTAAAAGGCTTGGGAAGACAGACACTTACTTTGTCCCAACTAAAAGCTTGTTTGTGAAGGGTTTATAATGGTTAAATTATACATACACAGAAATAAGTGGTGGATAAGTGGGTACCAAATACCAATTATAAACAGTTTATAAACATTAGCCAAACATGGGCTAAATACTCTTCCAAGGTGATTCAGTAAACAGTAGAAATGCTTGTTCATACATTTTCCTACCGATTAATTGAACCTCTAGTGTCATTTCATAGGCAGGTAATATAGAAAAGACATGCAGAACAACAGAAATGCCTGTTAATGATACCCGAAATACTGATTTGAAGCCAATGCCTTTCTTCCCAATGTATCCAGCATTCTGAACCTTTTTTGTTGAGTTTCCAACATCACAAAGAGCTCTGATGTTATTGGCAGAAAAGCCTTGCTCATTGTTTAGCACAATAATACCTGTTTCCTGAAGAATGAATGTCAGAGTGGGCTCTACATTTTCCGGATAGATATTATCATCAGCATTTTGAACCTACAGAAAAATTCCATAAAGAAATATAGGTAAGTATCATGCTATTAAAAGAATAACAAATGCTTCAATTTTGACTTAATTGCAATTTTAGTCTAATACGTTACAAACAAAGAACCCAGGAGAATTTGTGTCAATTTTCATTATCAATTGAGGAAAATTTGAAAAAACTAACAGCTACCAACATGAGGGATGGCAACGGGTAGGGGCAGCCATTCCCGTCCCCCACCCCCATACCCAGTTAAGGTGGGGCGGGGACCGCTCCGTTTATTTATTATTATTTTATTTATTTTAATTTTTGCTTATATTTTTTCATGTTTTAGTTGGTAAAAATCATTGAATTTTTTTCCCAATTTGTAGAACAATTCATGTTCCATTTAGAAAGGATGATGATTATTTTCTTTTTGTGTTATTAAAAACTTAAATTTTAAATAGATTTTAAATGGAGAAGGTGACGGGGCAGAGACCATGTTTCCCGTATCCGCCTCGTGTACCCAATTAGACAGGGAATTCCCGCCCCGTTCGAGACAGGCCCACGGGGTATCTGTTTTAACGAGTTTTCTTGTCTTCCCTCATAAATGACTGGAAACAATAGAATTTTTATACTGTGCACGCCCAAGAAATCTCAGTCTGAAATTTTCATTGTGCCTTTCTAAAGAAAAAGCAGAATGGGAATGGCAGTATTTCCAATCTTCTAATCCAGTACTCAGGAGCTCAGCTGCATACTTCATTTTACGAGCTCGGGAGGGAAGTCCCAAGCTGTTACTGAGAAGCATTTCCTCTCTGATGGCTGCAACCAATTGGAAAATGTCCTAATGTTGTTTGAGGAAAAGGGTGGCAATCCAAGAAAGAAATATTTTTCTACAAGAGAGGATAAAGACTATGCTCACTAGTTTCTGAGATTTCACTACCTTCCTTTGGGTGAGCTTCGGATCAACAGACAGGAAAGGATGCAGGACCTATTGTAGAGTGCCCTTACGGCCTTACCTGAATCAGGTCACATCTTCAGTCAAAGTTCACGAGTTTTGTAACTCGCTAGGAAAGAAGTAGAAGTCATAGCCAAACACAACAGTCGAGAAAATCATTTACATCAGTTATCAGATCCATTTTTAAATCCACATTTCCATCAACACAGCCTCCAGAACTTCAGGCTTATCCACATCTTCAAGCTCTAATTTTATCTTTAAAGGACATTTTGCCTTGGGGTCTCAATTAATATATTTGCGACCCATGTACAGGAGTTAAAAAGAGCATAGAAGTAAAAGCTGGCTGCTTGTAAGTGATGAGAAAGAAAAAGGCCATTTTAAAAGTGGCAAATTGCCACGAGGACTTTCTAAAGAAATTAAAGACGAATTTCAATTTAACTAGTGAAGAATACCCTTTCCAAAAAATTGCCGAAATACAGCTGCTACTTAGGTCAGGGTAATAACTCATACAAGTATAGCTGTGTTACTATGTGTGTGTTGGGGGGCTTGCTTAAATCTCAGCCCTCTCCAATGTAGTCATATATGCAAAGTCTACTTGCTAATTATACTCATTAAAGTAGCAAGATTTTCACCATAGATTAAGTATACCACATTTCCTGGCTTTAGCCATGTACACAAATTGAGACCTTGTATTAATTGTGGGTGAGGCATATAAGACACATTCAGCCTATATCCATTCAGCGAAGTCACCACAACCCCCAATATGAGCTTCATGCCCTTGGCACAAGAGAAAAAAGAATAGAGGGAGAGCCTTTAATAGTCAGACAAAAACATACAGGTTTCCCAGAAAGCTAGTTTATTCTGTATTCAGACCTCAACTGCTATATATTCGCATTGCATCAGAAGATGATATTCACACTTGAAAGATAATCATATAGTCACATTAAATGTATTTGTGTCCAGGATTCAATGCACAAGAAGGCATATATGTGCATGTCAGGTAAATTGGCTGAAGACAAGAATCCGAATCATCAGGAAAGAAGGAAACAAAAGAAAAAGTGGTCAACTGTACAACATTACTGATAATAGTTCCTAGTTTTTTATATTTGGAACTTATCAACAGATAGCACCAAGTCATAAGAATGTTTTTCATGCCATTATCATGCAAGTTCCTATCTCTTGTTATTTTCAATCACTTGCAATTTAGCCAACAGCACAGTTATATGATCTGCTTACCACATAAAACTACAAAAACAATAATCAGAAAATAAGCCAAGAAATAATTGCAGTAATTTATATGATGCTTCAGATGATACAAGTGGAGAAGCATAAATAATTGTTTGGGGCTTAGTTTTCTCAGGGTGGAGGGGGGATGCTCACATCAAATATATAAATCTTTAAAAGAATAAGTAGATACAAACATACCAGCTCTAGAAGAAAATGTGAATCCTGAGAATATAACTCCTGTGAGAGACAATGGAGTGCTCTGCCTAAACGAGCATGTTGTTTCCCCAACATTCTATTTTCAGTAACTGAAAGACTTTGATCTAAACCAAATTCTTCTCGCCTAATAGATTCAATAACACCGGCTGGATCATAATCAATATGATCATCATGTATAGAAAAATGCTGCTCTGGATTTACAGCAAAACCATCAACTGAACCGTTGGCTGAATCAGCCATGCTACTGACCAGTTTAGCATAGCCATCATGCCGGTCTACAACATTAGAGTCCAACATTTCACCTAAAGAGGAAGGTACTTGGTTCAATATATCTTGCATAATCTTTGAGGGCGTATTAGACTCAGAATTAGGAAAACTTGAGAATGAAGATCCAGAGGACAATGTCTCAGTTGCTACAGAAGAACGAAATGAGTGGTAATCATTAACCCATTCCACTATCCCAAGAGATATCCCCACTTCATGAAGCATAAGACGCTGCTCTATTTGCTTGCATGCAGTCAAGATGGCTGAAGATGCATCCTTCACAAAATATTGCAACCCGGCAAGCAATACATCTGCAGCAGAACTGCAAAACTCAAGTGGCAAATAACTGAGACAATTAAGTATAAACCTCGAAGCAACAGGAATCACTTCATTCATTGCGTTCTTGTTTTTGTATAAATTCATGGCTAAATTGCCGGATGAGCTTTTATCAACTATACGCTGGTTACATAATGGCTTTTTGTGAACAAAGGGATTCTGATCCTTCTGTAACTCCATCTCCATTAAGTTGTTAATTAAAACTTCAAAGGCTTGTCGTGCATGGCACTTTAGAAGTGATAAAGGAACGTGTCGTTCACCTCCATATAATACATACAAAGACAGTAGTTGCACTGCTGTTTCAAAAGAAGATCCTTCAATGAAAACTTTTAGGAATGAGTCTAAAGTTGCTGAATGATCAACACGAATTATTTTGCCATCTTTTGTTGCCAAAAATAACAACTCTTTGGTGTTGACCTCAATCAGCAACCATTCCACAATAGGACCCAGAGAAGGAGCAAATACGAGGTCCCAGTGAGACCACAAGTCCAAGTCAGCCAACATTGGAGCTCTAAGTAACACCTCAATAGCATCCTTGGATCTAACTGTACCAAAAATTCCTTCTTTCGGTACATAGATTTCAGAACCAGAAGTTTCTTGCATTTTTTTCTCGCTCAGGGATAATGGGTCTCTAACACAACGGGGTTTCAACAAAGGTGCAGAAAACAAGAGACACTTCGAAGTTAAATTGCCTTCGATTTCTCGTGCACCTTGCCCAAAATTTACCATGAGATCACTTTTCACTAATTTGAGGGATACTAAAGGAAATTGCCTTGTAAGCAACTCAGAGACATTCTGCAGGCTTACCGTTCCATTTTCCCACAAGCTATTTGAAGCTTGTGACATTAATACATCCAATTGAAGTGGCTGTAAGCGAGCCTCCAAAGAATCATTTTCATTACTGTCACCAATCAAGCATTTCCGTAATGTATGAGGCAACAAATGCATATGTTTCTCTATGAACATATAATACTCTCCGTAACCCAGGGACTCAAATTTTTTGACTGAATATTGCTTCATCAGCCAAGACTCGCACTCAGAAAGCTTCCTCAATAAAAAAAATTTCTTTTCTCGAGATGGATTTTCATAGCTTGTGATGTCATCATCAAAATATTCAGAAAGTTTCTTCACAATATCTTCAACTGTGACTCCTACAAAGTGAAAAAACCACATGTATATGAAAAACATAATAAGAGAATAACAAGACCCAGGGGGGGAACAAAGTGCATCACCCTTTAAAGTTCATTAAAATCCCACCTGCAACAGTAGAAAATAGAGGAACCAAATATGAATGCTGCTACTACAGACAAACTGAACAAAATCAAATGTTATTGATCAGGCTTGTTTCATTTGAGCATGCTTTTGAGAGCTGGAAAGGGTCATCGTACCTATGCTTTAGCAATCAAATTTTCAATCTTAATCATAATACAAAGACAGAAACAATCCATTCAATGTCTAGGTAACACATATCTACACCAGACCAAGTAAAGTTGAAGTATTCAGATAGCTTCGAGAAGAAAAATGGTGGTCTTGCCCGTACAAGCATCTGAAAATATTGGCTTCTTACTGCAATTTTTAATTGCTACAAACAATGCTAATTGAACAACATCCAAATCACAGAAAAATGGCAGCATACAATATTATTAAAAAAATACCAAAATTCAATAGTGAACAATGTACCGAAATGACTCACCATGCTCACGCCCAAGAGTTTTCTGCCGGGATATGGAGACAAAATCCTTTTCAGCTTGTTCAACATCTATGCTAATGCAATCAGCTGAATTCTCAGAAACGTTGCCAGCCAAATCTTGTTGGCTAAAAGCTTGGAAAGTGTCATACATACTATCCCACATTCCAAATTTCATAGAAGTCACCTGTAACACCACATTACAGTTAGTAAAGCAGCATATCTGCATATGCATACTGGTGAACCTTCCATAAGACAAAAAATGACTAGAAGCAAACAAACTTAAGTTTGCCATTTGGAGCGAAATTTCCATCTCCAAGCAAAGGGGAAACAGAACAGGATTGAAAAAATGCAATCAGTTTTGTACAAAAGAATGCCATCTCTCCACAGTGGATGGAAAGTGATCTGAGAGAGATTGTGAGTAAATGTACTACATTTATCCCTTTACTGGTGTAACCACATTTTCCTCCAGCATTTGGTGTATCTTATGTTACTTTTTGTTCACATTTGTTTGAAGCAGCACTACATATGACCATATATCCTCAAATCATCTCATGGTTGAAACTTGCAGTCTCACAAAATTTTAATTTTGCGTAATTCGACAAACGCAAGCTCTAGAGGCAATTAGATTAAACTAAAAATAATGTTATCAGTTTATTACAGCAGCAAGCTCAGAGAAATTTTAATTTAGGTTTTTATTATTTTTCAAAGATGTGTATTTGGATTATCTTGTTGACATTATACATGAGAATTTAGCTAGTCATGATAAATGAAGTAATTTAATAGTTATTGTTCCAACTTAAAGAACACCTGAATAGTACAGAACTTTCTCAAATTCAAAGAGTTTACTGTTAGACTGTAGTTTTCCAAGTTTGATGAGATTGCATCCCAGTAGGATTAGAACATCAAAGCAGCAAAGATATACTCAACATATCTATCACTTTGACAAGTAAAGAAGTCCTTAGAGTTCATTTGGATACGGTTTCTGAAGGTTTTGAACTTTTTTTGATGCTCAATTACTAAATACCTAGGAGAACAATCCTAGGGAAATGTAGGTGTATTTACTAATTAGCTTCTTCTTTTTATTTGCCAGTACTATTTTTCCCTTCCTCCTATCAGGACATCATCATTCTATTCCCCAGAAGACCAGAATTCTGCTCTTTCTTTTAAATTCTGAAAAAGCAATATCAATTCACACGAAAAACCCCTTATAATTCAAAAATCAATCACAACTGCGTAAATCATCCAATGACTATATGATCAGTGTCCCAGTTATGCAACCAACATCTCCTAAATCTCTAACAAAGTCATAGCTCAAAAATGGATTCCCATCTTTGTGTATTGACAAAACACTACAATGAATAAAGCACGGAAAATCCTCCTAAAGGGTGTGTCCGTGGTGGATGCTGACATTTGAGGACAGTATCAGACAAGCACATTAAGTGTTCTAACCTTTAAAATATTTGGAACATGAAATTAACTAAATCTGTAATTTATAAAGCTATTTGTGTAGAAAACTCAACATGATGTGAGAAAATTGAGGAACTTCATTTCAAATTTGTTTATAACTACTATATGCAATTTTAGATGCATGAATATTTTTATTTCATATTCCGCTAGCAATAGGAAGTACTACAAATCATTCTTATTCAATGAGTTTCAATTGCAAGTTAAAATCAAAGCTAAAAAGAGTATTAATTTTTTTAGAAACAGAAAGTATTCAAAAAATTATAATATATATAAATATGTAGCCCTTGTTTGATTCCCATTATTTTCAAAATACATTTTTTCTCTTTTCAACCACACATTCTCCATTAATCACTATTCAAAAATGCATTCTTTCCAAAATAATGGGGCTCAAACAAGCCAGTAATTTTAAATAGAAGTGTCTCCACATGATCGTGTCCTACATTTGACATTAATGTGATTTGCAGCATTTAGAGCAACATTACAAATTTAAAATAGGAAAAACCTGTGTTGAATCCTTTTCTGAAATATACAAGTCAAACAAACAAAAAAGAAGACGTGAATGATGCCAATGAACTTACAATCAATCCCAAAGATACTCGGGAAAGGACAATTATTCAGCACTAAAATCTACTGAAAAGGGTTCAATATTCATCAAAATCCGGGGTTGAACTCTGTTACGATACTAAGACAACAATTCTTACTAATATTATGAAAGAGTTAAGCGCCTCCAGGTCCTAGAAGCTTCTTTTAGTCTGTATTTTCAAAGAGAGGCACGAACTTAGAAGTCAAAAAGAAGACTTTGAATTTAAGTTTCCATGGATATTTACGCCCGACTTCAAGTAATTGAGCAACAAATGTGGTCAAACTCAGAACTCTGGGAAATATAAATTTCATGAGTTGTGTGATATATATCACCAATTAAACCATCAACCATCTATCACCTCCTCATTTTCCATAAGAAATAATCAAACATTACCGTAACAAGGAGCATTGAGAAAAAAGACAATTGCCAGTGACATACATCACCTCTCTTCGAATAACTGAACATTTTGATTCAAGCTTCAATAGAATATGAGGTGACTAGGGGAAATATCTATGTTTTCATTAGATAGATTACTATCCAAAGCTCAATCCACCTTAGACAACATGTCACAAAAGATAAATTGCCTCTCTATTCTGATCTTTACTAGAACAGAACTTCAATTGATTTGATACTTCACCCAATGGTACCTTATGGTGCAAACTATATCATATCTTAAGTCAAAACTTTGTGCTAAAACTAAACTACAAAAGTTAATCTCATATACTTACTGCAACATTTAGCAATCCAACACATGGGTATGATGTAAACAATGCTCTGACTTTCTTCTTTTTCTTTGTATTGTATAGCAGAAGCATTCTCTCAAGAACCTACACAAACGAGAAAGAATAAAATGAAATCTGAAATTCAATACAAATGGACAGATGTTAACGTGAGCTTACTAAAATCAAGAAAGAAGAGAGCAAAGAAAATTGAATCAAAGAAACAAGCATGCCAACGTGTTAATTTTCAATCAAATATGTAATCTAATCCACATTACCTCCTCTACACTGTTCAGCTGACATGCCTCCTTCCAAGTTGTAATGAACATCCTTAACGAATCATTGGGAAGTAAATAATCATTTGTGCCCTGATTGCTAAAACCTCTTCGCTTGACATCTGTGTCAAACTTCTCTCTTTTAAGCAGCTTCTGAGGAGAGGAGGCTTTGAAACTAATATTTTCAGATTTTCTCTTTCTTTGAGATGACTCAGTATCAGCACTGCATCTTACACCATTACTAGGAACACAGAGGCTACCATCTACATCACTTTTCAAACCCAGCCGTGTCATTTCTTCAGCCGCTGATGGATAAGGACAGCTACTGACTCGATCTGCTCTAAGATTTGGGAGTAAAGTACTGGAGTTGCTGGGTGTATTGTTCTCACTTTGATTATCTTCACTTTCATTATCATCACTATCATAATCTTCTGAACTTGAAGATACAAATCTTGTGTGTGTGCCACAAAATTTTTTGATGCGCTGGGATATTGAACCAAAATGGTCATCCAGCTGCTTTTTCTGTGCAGAAAAGAGAGGGCGTTTCCTGCCTCCTTTAGCAGATGTTTTTTGCATTTTCTCGAAGCATTTTTCTAGTGCACGATCTTCTGATTGTCTTGCTTGTCGAATGTGAGTAGCATATGTTCTATAATTTAGAATTAAAGTACTTAGAAACAGAGAAACAGAAGTTCTCATTATAAATGGACTATCTAGAAGTAATATTGAAGAAGGGTCTCAAGCATAATTCACCATACAAATGATCAAATGCTACGAGGATAATGACAGATTTTACTGCTTCATTGCAGAAATAAAAGCTACAAAATGTCAACCATCACAGTGAGGTGTTTTTTCAGGATGTTCCAAAATAGGAAAGCGTGAAAATAATAATGATTCCCTTAGGATATAGTAATACCCTTCAAATCAGATACAAGAAATAACAGATAACTCAAACCTCTCTAGAAAAGATCAGATAATGTCCTTTTATCTAGATTATGTATTATTTGTACACTAAGAAATTAGAGTACAACACAATGTATTTTAAATTCAGATCCTGCTCAAGAAAAAAGCAAGTACATACCTCAAGTTCTGAATACGCACATAAAGCTTTTCACTGTTGGAGACAGATTGCTTCTTGGCAATAAAATCCAAGAAAACATCAACCTTAAGTTTCCTTTTTTGAGTATCTATGAACTCGAAAAGGTACGAAATTATCTCTTCGCTTGTTATTCTGTGTACTTCTGCCGCATCAGAACTCACAGAAAAATAATGCATGGCCAGTGGATGTCTTACCAAAGGACCCAATTCTAGCTCTTCAAACCGTTCAATGCCCTCGTTTTCACAGATTGCCACTTCCAAATCATACAAAGAAGTAATTCTTCTAACAGCAACAAAGCAGTGGATGAAGGCATTAATCTTCACAAGGAAGGATAAAAACAAGCACGAATCAAAAAAAAGGCAATCCACAGATGTAAATATACATGCATAAGTAATACTATTAAATATTTATAGAGATGATGACCAATAAAGTGGGTCACAACTCCATACATTTAATTGGCCTTATCATCTCATAGCACATTACCTACCTGCCACATAAACCGGCTATCATCTCTAATAAAAAATTAACAACATAAATATATATCTCAGCGCACATCTGAAGGTGCACGACAGATCAACAATGAATTAAATTTTCTTTAACTACTCAGAACTCAGAGTTCGATTTGATGTTTTTGGTAACAAAGGCTCAAAAGCATTGTCTATGCATTGTGGAGCCCAATGTCAAAACACCAAACTAGTTTTAAGGACAGTTAACCCAGGCATACCTACTAAAAAATGTAAGCTTTCTAAATTTACTGAAATTTGTTGAGCTAATTCAAACATGCTCAAATTTTTTTAACATAAACTGTAAATTTTGAACATTCTGAAATTTGGACGACCAGGAGAGGAACATATGCAACACAGGGAAACGAACTTCAATATTAGTTTCGCGTACCTTTCCTTCAGTGACTAAAAGGCGGTTTAGAGAGGGCACTTGCTGCATCTGAAATCCCAAAGACTCCCAAGAATCTGCTTTTACCATTAGTAACGCACCCTGAGACACTTTCCAAGCCGATACATTCTCATTAGAAGCCAAAAGGTCACTACGAGCCTTCACAGCTGCCCTATCAACTCTTTCAATCGCCTCGTTCTGTAATTTTTCTTGAGGATGCTGTTGCTGCGGGAATTTGTTGTAGTTGTTGCTGCTGCTATCATTATTATTAGTATTATTATTATTATGAGGTCTAACGTTCGAACAATAAGTATTCGGGATTTGCAAAATTGGGAAACTATAACTGGGGATTTGTTGAATTGGTGGAAAATTGCTAGGATTTTGCTGGAGTTGGAAATTGCTAGGGTTTTGAAGGAAGGGGTTGAGGTGAGGCAAAAAGTTGGGGTTCTGTTGGAGGTAGAAGAGGTTGGGGTCTGAAAATATGATAGGATTGAGTTGTTGTCCTTGTTGTGGCGGTGTAGCCACCCCACGGCCGCGGTGGCTGCGGCGAGGACGTCGTCCATTCATTTTGCATAGAAAGAAAGAGGAAGTGTTTGAGGCGGGGGCGCAAGACAAATTTGTTGTATTTATAGTACCTAAAATTTC